>KZ538129.1:0-73784 GCA_000934665.2 Catajapyx aquilonaris
TCTTCTTGCAGATATTTTTTAGAGAAAACTTGGACACTTTATTCAGCAATTATCCAGAAAAGAACAGGCTGCATATAGGAAGCATATTGTCTTCTATGAAGACTGTCACAATATATTACTACACGTATTTGCCATATTGTTGTTGATGCTTATATCAGGTGTTTTGGCGTCTGTCAGGCCCTTTGCCATATTGTAACAATTATAGCTACTGGCACTGAACACTTGTGAATAGCTGTAAATTCACATCAAAGAATCCCTGCTACTGTATACCATGCGTATAACTTGTGAGAATTCCAACTGTTGACTGTGCCAGAATTACCTGACCACGCAGCACTTGGCAAAACAGGTCAGTGTTTTAATTTAGTCATGATGTATTTTCTGGGGCACCAGAATGATCCACGCATTTCACTATCATTGTTTCTAATACTGAATCTATATGCGTGAGACTGCCCCATGTTTTGAAACTGTAACACTTATTTTCTGTGAAAAAAGTTTACAGAACAAAGAGTTTATAGTTTTGTGAAGCAAGGCCTAACATCTGGCAGCCCCAACATGCCCGGAAGAAGAATTTTTTGATGGATCGTTGACTCAGGTCACTCAGTCTCATATTGATTGATACCAATTCTGCTGCATTACAGCCATATTATAGTCCCCAACGGAAATGCAAAGTACTACAAGAAACAGAAGGGCCTTAGAACCCCTCTGAGACAGGTAAAATGCACATAATACAACTGGTATAGCCCAGCGGGGGTTCCTACATAATAGGTTCACCTAGATTGGCTGTATAGTGCAGGTGTTGCCTAAGTGCACTTCTATACACTGCCTGTCCGTTTGAGTAGAATTATCACATTAAGTCCATTTTTTTTACCTGTATTTTTCCACAGTCCAAGTCCCCCTTTTGTGGGCGGTGACTTTGGCTCAGTTGGGAACCGGCAGGTGATTGAGGGTTAGGCCAATTTCTGTGGCCAGGTGACAGGAAGAGATGCTCCATCTACAATGGTGTGAATGTGTTAGAGCTCGCTTGCAGAGACCAAAATGTAGGTGTATTCAACAACTAAATGGTCAGGTTTGTTTCAGCTGCCTGGAAGTTATGACCATTTTTTACAACTCTAATTTTCAAACGGTGAGTTGTAAAATATATCAGATTTATAAGGTCAGGGTTATATTCTGCCGTCACGGTTATATTCCGTGGGTATCTTAGCACGTGAGTTATTTTACGGGTTTTCATGTCTTTCCGTTAGGTTTAATTGCGGAGCTTGTGATATTAACTGGCGGCAAGTTGGTCTCCTGATCAATGACAGAGACACGTTTATGGTTTCATTAGTTAAGGTTGCTTTGTTCCTTGACTAATTGAATTGGTATTTAGTGTACGTTGTGATTACAGACGTCGATTGCGGTTACAAAGGCAGGATGTCAAGATTTTTATTGCAGTTGATTTTGCGGTACATGAACTTAGGTTTGTCTGATACTGTAGTACATTAGAGGACTATAAATTTTTTTTGTATAAAAAAACATAATTTTAACGATGTTCTAATAAAACCAATGTTTCTGAAAACGTCACGTTGTATCACGTGCAGCTGATCTGCTATGTAATTTATATCCACTCCCCGGCAGCGATATGGAATGAGCACTTTTCTCATGTGACTGACAAAAGCTCAATATTTTTTCGACATGATGTCCACGGCAAGTCAGTCAGCATGACAAGGAATATATCGGGTTCCCACGTCGGAAAATCTCGCTTACATAAACTCTCCCCTTATTGGATCAATCCACACGCTAAATCATATGCTGATGCCAATAATTTTTATCTCTTCAACTGGTACTAGGCCTTAGTTGCCATGCACAAATTTTTCTCTTTTGTAGCCATCTTCATATTTCAGTAGGCCTGTAAGGTCCGACATTTGAAATGACAAGAAGAGTGGCACAGACTAGATGACAGCAGATTACAAAAATTCCGCAGCACTGGTTTTGTCCCCCCCTCTAAAGTTGGGGTTCCCCACATTCCTTTGTGACATCCCAGAGGCCTCGACGGGGTGTCCAGATTTGCATCTGAATAGCATCAAATTCCATATCTGCAGATTACAAGTGTCCGCCAGCAACAATTGCGCAAAGATGACATAAGAGCAGGGCATACCCCTGCTGATATACCGGATTAGACCTTCCCCCCCATCCTTCAGGCTGGGTAAAAATCCCTAGCACTTTAGGCGCGCATTCATCACCTCCGATGTCCATCCAGCTCGACCTCCTCCATGCATCATCTGCCCCCGTCCCGGACACACGCCATCGCCTCCATGCACCCAAATTATTACGTCAACACTCCCTGCCCCTACAGACGGACACACGCACTGTTTTTACATATATATATTTTTGTAGAAATTAATACGATTTTTTTTTTAAAAAAGCAATTGGGAGGAGCCAGGTGGCTATCAATCAAATGGAAGTTGCTGGTAGGCGGAGCTTGTGGGCGGGACCGGACTCTTTGTTAGCACCAATCCGCTGCATGCTCGATAGGTGGCTCTGGCTTCGAGTTGTTGCGACGATACCCCACAGATGGGGCGGGTATCGACCTGGTAGCATCTGAGAATAAAATATTCCCTTTCTGGAATGTGCCTTATTAGTTTCATTATTTAAGAGTTGGACACAGCAAGTGGGAGTGTGTTTACAAAACGATTGCACCATGTTATTTACGAGGGTTTGACTCATGTACAGGGAGCCCGGGGAGAGATTTATGAATTCTTGCTGAATATTAAAATTGCTGGAAGTTGAATATTTGGGATATCTTGGGATATATGGGATGATCTGGCCGTCACAAGATAAGGCATTGTAAGCGGATGTTCTAATTGTCGTGGTGTAATTGGGAGGGACGCAAAGACAGGCAGTGGCCACAAAAGGAAAACTAGGGGGGCCTTTTGGGCTGGGCAGTGGTGGTCGGGTCCTTTTGATTTATGGAGGTTGCTGTCGCAGCCGCGTGGGGGCACGAGTGGCGGGGCTGACCCTGCCACCGGGTGAAATATGGGTAGTTAATTTGTGACCTCTCAGCACTGATCTGCTTTGAATTATTTCCGCTCGGAAGTGGGGCTTCGGGCAACAAAACTCTTGGGGGGTTTCATATTGCTTCACTTCCTGTCGCCATTTTTCTGCGGTTCGACCAATCTTTTCCGGCAGTAATGTGAGATGGAAGGTTTACGTCGGGGTCGGTAAATCATAAGGCGATGCCTTATCTGAAGCGACAGAGTTATCCGCCAGATGCCATTTAAAACCATCACACCCTTTGCTTTCGTTTTTGAAGAGCCCTCTTCTTTTCAAGTCTGATATGGGGGACCAGAGATTATTTGAGGGTGTCCCGACAGCCATTTCATTTACAATCAACGACAATTATAAATGGCTTCACCTGGCTTCTGGACTCGATCGGGTCAAATGTCGTCAGAGATTAGACAATCTCAGGCCTGTTTCAAATCTGAAGACGGCTGACACCATGATGAATGAGGAGAAAAATGGTTGGAATTGTAGTCAGATGGCACCACCAAGATTGGTACCAGTTGTGGTACCATCTTTTGCTGTTTCCCACGGATGGTGTCGTAAACAAGACCTTTTGCAAGCCTCAACTTTAGGGGGAAAAAGGTCAGCTGTGTGGCAAGCAGAGTGACAAGTGCGGGTGTGGCCCTCGGAGGGATAATCTGATGGGGCTGTAGACACTTTCTAAATCTAGGACTCAAGTAGGGGTGGTCGTAAAAGTGCCAGTGAGGATGTGCGACTCGTCCCTGGTCGCGGTTTGCCCTCTTTTGTCCCGTTTTAATTGTTTTATGGCGGGATCTGACAGAACATGCTGGGGGCCTGCCATACAACGGGAAGGTGTGGAAAAAGTCGGGCCTTCATGGGGGGAAGTGCGGTGCATTGTTATCGACAACAGCTACCTATTGGGGATGAATTGGTCAAGGGTGCTAAACATGGTGTTGTAAAGTGCAAAGTGGTGCAAAACACAAGAGTTGACTGCGGCAATCCAAGTCTGCCGAAATCGTGTAAAATATACTGTATACAATGTATCTTCGAACTGTGATGCCTAATCTTGGGTAAATTATTTACTCATTTACATAAAAATTTATTTGATTACCCTATTAGCTTGAACCGTGTGATACACGGGCCAGTAACAAAGAGTAGCATTTTGTAAACTAAGGGCGATGCATCGTGGTTCATTACACACCCATGGCCCTGTTTTTTGGTCCCAAGCCCCCACGAGGTTGTTTCCCTTCCACACCCCGGACCTCGTTCCCAGAAATTTATAGGGCCCCATAAAAGTCGACAATACCAGGACAGTTTCTTAAGGAAGGCATCCGTGTAAGGCCTGGTGATTGGCAGGTGTGGAGATGCGATAATCACTGCTGGAAATCGAGACATCTCATTAACGCCCCTTCTTGCTGGCTTCTGATGCTGCTCCACTTTTGTCATGTGGGTCGGGTTTCCAACGGATAACCTCTTGACTACCGGGGGACTCCCTGCTATTTACTTATATGACTCGGGAAACTTTTATGGAGTCTGCCCTCTGTTAGATGCTATCTAAATTGCCCGCTCGATGTGCATTTTTGGATCGGGTGTTGCCCTTTCAAAACTTCCTCCGCATCCTGGATATTCAAAACACTCCAAAATATGCAGAAACTGTTCACTAAAGGCTATGCAGTACACCCTGTACATAACATTAATCACTTGTTAATAATTTTACATTCAAAACGCATGAAAACATGTGAATGAATATAATTATGCACCTAGTGTGTAAAATTATTCGCAACTGTAAATAATTTTAATCACACTGTATGTACACTGAACGTCCAACATATTGAAAAATGCACACATGCATTATACGAACTCACATAAAATAATTCGCCATTCTCGTAAATAATTTTATGCACACTAGTCATAATATGACGCAATTCGAGTGCCCATATATTTGGAGCAGGATTAAATATTTAAAAGCGACTTCGACCTAAAAAGTCACAAATTCTGAATTTGAAAGCTGGATACACCCCTCAATTTGGTATCTCCCGGAAATATCCCGCAGTTTAATATGCGATATGTCATGGGGTTAACTGACATTCTGGGCTCCTCCTGCAGATTTGGGGTGATCTCGGCGGATTTTGGGAACTTTTCCGTGCAGCGAATGCATTACACCCTGTCAGGCAGATCTGTATTTTAATGATCGGTGATGGTAGAGCTCCGGATCGGATAAGGCGAATAGGCCAAGCGAAAAAATCCGCCGATTTGACTGATTACCCCCAATTCCGTATACTTTTGCCCTCCCATTATTTTTTATTATTTCAGTAGTTCCTATAACCTCTGGAGGGTCTTTGGGAGACTTTGGATGGACCTATTTGCCGGATAAAAATCGCACCATTAGTCCTATCATTCCCCCTCATTCCCTGAAAGCCCGCGGTTTTCGATCCCTATCGCGGGTCGATTTTCGCAATGCCTCATGTCCCTAAACGGCCCTGATGTCTGCTCGCTTATTGCTTATTTACTTATTTTTCAATGCGGGGCGTAGATAAAAGTCGTGCGTAATGTGGCGAACACCAAAAAGAGACAGCCATTCCTCATAATTTGGCGGTGCCGTCGAGACAAGGCCAATGGACCCAGGTAATGATTTCGCATTAGTAGTCATAAAAGGGGAATTTTCGTTCTATCGCGAAAACCCGGGGATATTCATCAGAGATTGCAGATTATCGTGGGAACCTTGCAAAAAAATTTTGAAACTGTCCTTTACGAGCTGTCAGCCAAATGTATGGCTTTATGTAGAATATTGCTTTTATGCAGGCAGTTCTGGGACGAGGCATATCTCCAATGTGGTTATGGTGAGAGGGAAGCCTACAAAAAGCAAAGGGAGATGTCCTTTTCAGATATACAGTGCCCAACTTAATATAAGTTGTTGGTAATAAGCCAGGAAAAGAAAGTTGCATTCATGCATAAAATGGATACGAGACGCCTAATTTGAATTTACAATCCGGTGATCACTCTTAGCGTTGCTTCTGGAACTCCACAATAATATTTTCAGCAAAACGACTATTTCACACCGAGACGGTAAATCAACATGTAAATAGACTTCCTACACCTACTCTATGCTGAAATATACAGTTTGAAAGTTGTGTAAGTAATAGAAGCATCACATGTTTCTGTGGACAAAATATTTTGGGGCCACATGGGGCCCACCTTGGAAAAATCACGGGATGAGCCTGAGGCGATATTCCTGCCTGGAAATCATAATCCCACAACCCACCATTTTTCTTCTGGTTCGTCCAAGACAATACAGGAGAGTGGTTTTCTTCGAGTGTTTGTGCAATGGACACATTTTTTGTGGACGTCTGTGAAGTGTTGATGGCATTGGTGCTTTCAGAGCATTGGATCCCACAAGTTTTCTTACATTTTCCTAAAAAATTTCTGGGTAGTCCATATGGTGTTGTGAATCATGGGTTCGCTTTGGGTTGGCGCCTACCCGAGTGCTGTCGACCCCATCGCTGCCAAGTCTCTTGTGAGAAGAGGAGGATTGAATATCGGAAACTAAGTTTTATGGTGTACCGCACTTTTCCCCTTCCTGCTCACCCCACTCGGGTGACGAATATTGGTGCTTTTGTTGTTGTTATACAAGAGGATCCCTTACAGCGGACCAATTTTGTCAATATCGATTAGGTATCATGTCGGAAACTTAAGACGACAAAAATGATGGTTTATTTGACTGAATTTTCATTGATTTTTATGCGTTCAACACTCCTTTGCAGTGCTGTCATTACACTTTGAGTTTTGAGTAGTCTTTTTGTTGTGTGTGAACGTTAGAGGAGATTTCTGTACAATGTGTGTGTTAAATGTGGCATAGCGAGAATGGCCTATAGGTGCTGTACACGAAAATTGTCATGATACTGATGAAGTGATGTCTCAATTATATGTTGGATATCTCATGCAGGAAATAGGTGCCGAACTTTATCTATCCTAAGTTAAAAGTCAAGATTCAAATTCAAATCATGATGTGTTGACTTTAGGGATGCCCTGTGGTGCTTGTGTATATGTGGTCTAACTCGTACTCTTGAATGCCCGTAATCGCTTAAATGAGGTGATTGAGGCGAATAAGCTTTTTTATGTTGCAAGATGTGAGTCACGGACATCTAAAGGGCCTTCTTCCATATTTGGAATTTTTGAGAAATGGTGCCAGATGAGGCCCTACGCTTTATTTCCACAAACTTCATGAATAACTTAAACCCCACGGATTGTACGACTTATAAACTCTGCAGCATACGCTTCTTCTGAACCTATCAAAATTGTAATCATACATCATTCAACCCCAGTATTGATCAAAGATCTTGAGTGTTATATCCAGTTTACGTTTCACGCACAATATATTTCACAACATTAAACTTTCTTTCCACTCTGCCACGTTTTTAACAGCTCGCTTTACAGGCCTATAGTTGCTTCTAGACTTTGCTTGAGCGTCCATTACTTGTCCTCCGCTCCCTATATACAAATTTTCTGATATCCTCATGCCTCAGCAAGTGGAAGAAAAGTGCCGAAGTTTGGGGAGCACTTCTTCCCCCGTCATATTCCACTCCATTGACGAAGGTACTAATTTTTGACATAACTGAAAAGAGGGGCGATCCTTAAACGGCGGATGAAGGATCAAGACGAACAGACCTGAGTTATTGTTCAGCTGTGTTTACTAAATCAAAGATTCTACACTTGAATATTTATCCAGTTCATAACCCATGTCATACAGTATAGGCCGTAGAAATATTGAGTTTCGATGAGTCCCCAAAATTCTCATTACATATATGCACCAAGTTTGTCCCAAACAAAGCACTCTACAGTCTATACACTATAAGTGATGAAACATGACAGTCAAGAAAAAAATATTCTTTTTGTGCAAATATGTGAATTTATCCCTTCGTTTATTACTTTAATTTTACTGTTGATTGAGATAGCAACTAATTAAAGTGGCTTTTTAAAATTTCGGCATTGTGTGGCCACGATTTTGGTTAGTCTGCTGCATATAGCCCTGCTAATAAGGCGCATCCTTAGGAGTTACAGTTAATCTAAACGCCATGATTATGTAAGGTCTCGCAAGCTTTGTGTTTTTGAAGGAATAAGCATAAATTGACATGGCAGCGTCATTTCAAGGCTCCAGCCCACATATAATTTAGTAGCAGCACATGTTAAGTCTGCAACTCTAGTTAGTTCAATTTACTCCGTTATTTAGGCTTATACAACATGGCTCCATTTTCCTGAAGCATATAACCATATATTTTCTGTAGTTATACAGAGTGGCACACTGCTGCCTAAGTGACAATGGAGCGGGGTGAAACCTGATAGATTAGTCGCTCCAGTCGCTCATGCGCATTCCCACCTGGTAGATCTCGATGTGTTCGTATGGCACCGGAGCACCTAAACCATCACGTTTTATCTTACCTCGTTGTTGGAAGTGTTCGGTTGGGCAGTGTACCATCCATGCATATTTGGCCTATGCACCAGGGAATGTATACAATATATGCTAATGTAAAATGTTTGTTCGAGTTCTATGTTCTTATCTGCTTTCGGAATATTCCATCACATGCAGATGTTCAGTTTTCCCAGCGTTTTATCATCCAGGAAAATAAAAGACCACAAGGACCAGAGGGCAGGTAGAAATATAAATATTTCACTTGAAAAACTGCACAAAAACAACCAGTTTGCTACATTCTGTACAGTATAACCTGCTTAGAACCCAGCATGATGCTGCACCAAGCCACCGACCTTTTAATGCTTTTTCCCTGACGAGATATTTAGTGAAAAAATAATAAACTTCACCAGCATTTTGCAACCGTAGCGTGTACTTTTATTTCTATGCGTGCTGAAACCCTTTCGCATCGGGCTTGATACTACTTGAAAAAGTGCAGGTAGTGAAACTTTTCGCTAATGAGCGATACGCCTAATGGCCCATAACGTAATTAACAAAGATAAATTACCATGCTCATCAGTTTTTATTCATTATATGTGAGCAATGTGACGGACATTAGCAGTTATTACACAGTCAGTCTACACCCCCTCGGAGTAGGACAATAAATTATTGGTGATATATTAGCTCCGAATGGAAGATGTCCACTTGGCATGACCACATAAGGTTGGCAATGCACCATGTATGTGTGGACTTAAAATGTGTCAGTGATAACCACCATTCGGCTTTAAAAAATAAATAATGATAATAAAAATGTAAATTGACACTGTTACCTGATATAAAATTTTATTTAATTAATACAGTAAATGTAAAATATGCAGATACAAATTGGGGGATTAATATATATTTTAAACAAATTTAATACGAATATAAAATATTTAATGCATAAAACATTTACTACATGAAAAATGCAATGAATAAAATTTACCAGATAAAAAAGTTTTGCCGGAAATTGTGTAAGAGCATAAGCATCCATGTGTGGGGAGTCCCCCATCTGAAAAGGGGGAGACAAAAGGTCCTTTCATGCCGCCTCCTTGCATCGGGCCAACATTGAAGCTTTCAAAACGTCAGCAGAAGATTAATGAAACTAACTGGAGGCAGGCAGGCAAAGGGAGGAGACGAATATCGCCTCAATAGTGCGGTCTGTTATCTGCGGCCAGGCCGCTTTTTGACGCTGCCAGGAAGAAGGGACCAAAAACTCAAAAAATCCTCGGAAAAAAGAAATATCCGTCTGGTGCATTTGGGTCTCGGCCTTCACATGATTTGAGCATAGTTTGTCCTGAGGCACGGTGTTGCCACTTGTGTTTTTTTTTTTTTTTTTTTTTGCAAAAGTATTGCACTTGACGGCGGTCTTTTGTTGGGAGAGGGGAAGTTCCTCTATATACACCTGGTTGTGGTGCAGGTGCTTTTGTCTGGAAGTGGCCGTGGGGGTTTTTCAAGGTGCGGTTTACTTCGGAAGTGCGGCGTGTCACTATTTGGCTGGTTGTGTTTTCGGTGGAATATATTGCACTGTAAAATAGTAAGAGAATCCTTACGTTCAACAAGCGTATATAAGTTGGGTTTTGGTTAGGCATATTTTGCTCACTGTTCATGGGAGGGTGTCAGACTATTTCGTAACATCAGATGCTTCGAATAATTTTACATATATTATATATTATTGTCTATTATGCATAAATATATGAGCACTCCACAGATGAATAATAGACTTTATGATACATGGTATTTTGTTGGATCAAACTGGAAAACAATTCGGGAATAAAGGGGTGTCATTAAAATTTCAAATGTGTAGTCAACTTTCGAACACAAACTGTTACGTTTCTTAATTAATAAGGCTCCTCATATTCCGTGGTCATTATTTGAGCATTGATTTTCAGTCACAATGGAATTCATGTATTTATTCAGTGTGAGACTAATAACAAAAACATGGCTCATAAATATCCTTCAGTGAGACGGAAGGTCACGAAAAAAAAATCATAATTTTTTCCACTCATTATATTAGCCGTGAATGAGGTAATACCTGTTTATGTAAGAAGCCATTCACATCACCATATTAGCATTGTTGGCTTCCAAATGAACAGACATGTCCACTCATCCATACACCATAAAAAAGCCTTTATCCTGAGAGATTACGAGAACCGCAATATGTGGACAACAATGGAAATCCCACATTTATTCATATTTTGCACCCAACCGCACCATCCAACTTGAATATTAAAGCCAAATCCTCTCAACTCGCCACTCCGCAACAATACCTACAACAGAGCAAGTGCATAGTCCGACAGGTAGCCGGCATCCCCCCTCCACTCTACATTCAGTACATTGTAAGGGGGGGATGGGGGGTAGTAGTGCTACAATAGTGCATATGTGTGTGTGTAACATGTGGGCGTTCCCATAGCAGATCTTCCCCCCGTCTGCACCGGTGTGTTCCCTCCACCCTATCGGACGTAGCGAAAGGGGTTGTCCCTACCAAGCGACCGGAGTCGGATCTGCGCAGAACCAACCGAGGTCATCTGCGCACTCCCCATCTTCCCCCCAACCCCTCTCTCTACTCCCTAGGATTGTGGCGCCGGAGCCTTTCCCCCTCTGGCCCACCGCTGATTGACAGTTGGCATTGGGCGAGCCTGGCGTGTAGCTGGTGTGGAGGAGCTAGCCCTAGTCCTCCACTCGGGCTCCCCCCTCCTCCTTCCCCCTCCCCCCCTTGTACACCTATCTATCTCTTCCTTTACACACTTCTAACACACACATAGTGAGTGCGTAACATTCTTTTCCGGTGGATTATTCTTGTCCTGTTCTATCTTGTCCCCCCCTCTTGAAGTGTGTGTGATTATCCGCGAAGTGTTGTGGTTCTTCTTCCCCACGAGGTGTGTGGTGAAAACAGTGCAGTGGATCTCAAAGTGGCACACGCGGGAGAGTACGGGTACGCTGGGAAAGCGTACATGGCTCAACCACGGGTAAGCATGTTGTTTCGAAAAAAAGAGGGTTGAATGATGACCCTGTTGTACCCCCCCGGTGTTGGCAGTACGATGACGGCCTCCCGCACTACGGCAGTATGGAGGTGCCCACGTCCATGTATGACCCCCATGGGGCACATAGGCCGCTACAACCACTGCCGCATCACTCCCCACACATGAACCATGGACACAGCATGCACCAGTACCACACCAACCATGTCACACCGGTGTCCAACCATGTCATGGGCGGTGCACCAGACGTACACAAGCGGGACAAGGATGCCATTTACGGGTAAGAAACAAATCGGGGTAATGAAATACAAGCGGGCTAACAAATTATTCAGTGCCCTGATAGGCCTAATGACCGAGGGACTGTGCAAACACCTAGGGTTTGAATCGATACAAAGGCCCCCAAAAAATGATAGGCCGACCGGCTGAACCAGGCCGGACCCCCAAAAAATTCTACACTTGTTGCAGGCCTACAAAAATTGATAGGCGCAAATCTTATCGGAGTACAAGTGTTACGAGGTGTTGATTGCCGTTGTTAACTAGCTCGGGGAGGGTAAGATATCGTACTATTTGCAGTTCCTGCCTTTTTTTTTTATTATAGTTGCATAAGTTGGGTCGATTTTCAGAGTCACCGGGGCGACCGGCAGATTTGGTTGTTTTCAGATGGATTACCCCGGGATTTTATAGCCGAGGAAAAAAGTTTAGAGGTTAGGGAGGGGAGGATGGGGGGGAAGAAAAAGTTGACATTAGTAATAATGCAACCCTACCTCCGTGCCTAATGAGCAATTACTCCCGAACCGAGAGTTCCTTTGAGAAGTGGCGAGGGCCTCTTTTGTGTCTTGACAATTGTAAAACTAATGCTATTATTCTGGAGGATTTGCCTGGCACGTTTTCTTAATTGCTGTTTGATCACCATGGTTGCTATAGGGGGTTGGTTTTTTAAAAAAATGTACCTACAAGATAAGTGCAGTTTGTTTCGGCTGTACAATAGCGTGATTGCATGTCGATTTTGGTTGTCATTTAATCACAGAATTTTTCATTAAATGTTTAAACCGTAAGTAGTCCCCTAGTGTATTATTTTAGGGGAAGGGGGAGGCTGGGGTTTAAGTGTCGTTGGGATTGCTTAGTAAACGTTATGTCTGCAATTGAAGGTAGCAATTGGTTAAGTGGATGGTAATTTTGAAATAATAAGCTAAAACTGCAACCTGACTGCGTGAAGCCTGTATTAATAAGAAAAAGGGTTTTTTAGAAGGTAATAATTTAAGTGTTTATTCAGTATGAACCGCAATGATGTTATGTAAATTGCAGTGCTGGTTTTTTGAAAAGGTAGCGTAAACATGCGGGGCATTTTGTACCTTTTATTCGTGCCGTATTTCATAGGCCTACTATTCTTATCATTAGAAATTTTTACATGAAATGCGAACGGTAATTTTGAGGCTGCTAGTAGTTATTTTTTGGGGGATGTTTATTGTTAGCCGAGGCATAGCATGAGCATATTATATTCAAGTAGAGTTTGCACGCTTTGTGTATTTTATGAATTTTGCATTTATAATGCCAGGGTGCATTTGTTCGTTTTAATCGTGGTAATGCCTGGCTTGTGACAGGCGATTACGGTTGCTCTTTGAGATTAGATTTAGTGCCTGTTACTTTTTACAGTTTATTGGAAATTTCTGTGATGCTTAGCGTATGGTGGTGTGCCGATAAACGGGCGACTGCCGGGCGATTGTTATTCACTGTTGTGTCATCTCAGTTATTTCAAAGTTGTAGGATGGTTATCAATTAGAAAGTAGAGTACATGGATGATTCAATGGGCGTATAAATTTGTAATTAACGAGCTGATATTTCCAGGCTATACTGACCCAAATTTTGACCTGGCACTATTTTGAACTTGTTGTGTTGGAGTTTTCATAATGTTGTCTGTTTCAAACTATGTGTTAATTGCAATGCATTTTATGTGGTTGCCAGACTAAATGGCAACATATGGAGTTTACACCCTGGTAAGTGCTGATATCTCCCGAGTGCAACATGGTTCCCAGATGCGGCAAACACGTTTCCTGGCCCCGGCACATACTGTCCTCATAAAATGTTGGAAAATCAGTACCATCTGGGAACCCCGCACTCTGAGAAATCCCAACATGTGCCGCAACAATGTTCGTGACTTGCAGTGTCCAACAATGCACTAATTACACTCTTTTCGATGTACCCAGGCATCCGCTGTTCCCGCTGCTGGCTCTGATCTTCGAGAAGTGCGAGCTGGCGACGTGCACGCCGCGGGAGCCCGGCGTCGCGGGAGGAGACGTCTGCTCCTCCGAGTCCTTCAACGAAGACATCGCCGTCTTCTCCAAACAGGTTCGCATCAGACCTATATAGTCTAAGCAGCGACTCGCAACAATATGGGAGGAAGAGGGGGAGAAAGACCCTGATCTTTTTACCTGAATAGAGGGGCATCGCCACAATTGCCGTCGCTTGGTCTGACCCCGCCTGTTTTTATGGGTCGGTGTGAAGGAAAGGTCCCCGGGTGATTTTTCTATGTCGAAGGGGGACCCTGATTTGGTCATTTTGACTCTTGGCCTGGGATAAAAGAGAGCGGGGTTCGACTCCCCTACTGCTTTTGTGGAACTTGCTATTCTGTTGGGGGACCTGGAATATATTTTGAGGTGCTTGCTTGCAGGGGTGCATCTGTGTTGGTTGTTCAAGTGCTGCAGTTTTGTGTTGTTGATGAGTGTTTTACTTAATCCTGCCCCTGACAGGACTCATGTCTTTTGTTTAAGTGATAGCGGTTGACCCGCCCCTGGGTTCACTGCCTGTTTGGCCTATAAAAATGTGTTACAGTGTACATCAATAGGCGTAGTGTTGAATCCTGGGGTAAAGCCACATATCTGCGTTTCGTCAAGTTAGTTATGAGTGTGCATACACAAAGGAGCCTTTAGCCTGCACAATGCAATGTTGCCACAAACATGCCAATATTTTGTATGACATTGTACAAATGTACATGTCAAGTAATGCAATTTGAGTATCATTTTGTTAGGCACTTATCTCTGACGTTTATTTTGTGTGTATAAACTATGCTGGTGTCCCCTGGTAAAACCACTTTTCTGCTTTGTAATAATGTAAAATTTATGTTTCAGATATAAACTACTCTTATAATAATATTTGGTGTTCAAATCATATTTTACGCATTGCAACATTTAATGTTACGTTCATATTGAATTTAATATGCAAATAGTGTAGTGCAGTATGCAAGTAGTACGTGCAGCCCAGCTGTGTGCATTCTAAAATGAAATTGCATTATTTTGCCCGCACAATGCCGGTACTGATGGTTTGTGGCAACAGTGCAGGATATCTGTATACAAACTAATGGCTCCTTTGTAAATGTACACTGGGCGAGTTCGCCCCTGGCAACTCGAATTCATGCCCGCACATAGACTGCGACTCCCAAACCGATCCGAACGTGACATTGATTACTATGTAGTAATGGTGTTAGCACTGGGGGCATTGGACGCCCCCCTTGCCCAAGGTGGAGATGACGTTACGGTGTCAGATGATCCACCAACAGAATCCCTTGCAGGCTGGCAGCGATCAGAATGGAAGTGTAGAGAGAGGGAGGGGGAAGAAAAGGGAAAAAAGAAAAGAGAAGAACGGGAAAAGTAGGGTGGGGAATGCATGCAGCCATGGCCGCAACCCTTGAAATCCGAGCCGGGTTGGGGTGGGGTGGGTTAGGTTTGGGTTCTGGGACGGACGTTCCTTCCATGGGGACCCCGGAGGGGGACAGCCCTAGCCAAAATCTCACCCTCCTCAACCCATGTGCCAGGGGTGCTTGCATACGTGGAGTTGCCCCGCAGTCTGCATCTCCCCATCCACTATTTTCCAGAGGGCAAAAATGGCTCCTGGAAACGGAATTACTAGAGTCGCGTGATGGCACTTGGGGGTTTCACGACCAGCGCCGAAGAGAATTTGTTGGGGATGAAAAGCACCGGCACGAAGGGTATTTTCTGTTTACATCTAGCCACAAGAATGGGACTGATTCGTATATATATTGAAGGACAAAGACAAGCGAGGGCCGCTCTCAACAGAGAGTGTACACCAACCGGACAATCTCCTGCATACCAAATGTGGGAAAGCTTATCTGCTACTCGCGAAATTACCTCCGGTGCGCCCATCGGCACGCGATGCACGTTCCTATTTGCACATCTCGTACTTGGCGAAAACTTGATGGAACCTCAAGAAGTGCAACAGCCATGACGAGCCGGCTATTTATTGCGGGGGGAATTTGATAACCCTTGACCTGGGGCAGACAAACACTTTGACGTCATGACCTCTGTTTGGTGATGGCAAGTGATGGCAACCCTGCTTGGGTGCCCCTCTCTGAAAAATTCCCGCCTACCCGAAAACCCTCGACATGCAATGGTGAGGGGGGCACCCCAAAAAAATTTCTCTGACCGTATTTTTCAGGGTGATGGCTCGTGTCTTTGCGGGTAGTTAGCTTTAGGCCCAGTTGGTAGTCCTCAGCATGCCAACTGGTGGGCCTTTGTGGAATGAAATCTGGCTAACGAGGGCTCCCCCTATATATGCCTGTGCAGTGGCAATCACACAAAGACCCCCCATGGCCAAACCCCCCCTCTTTTGATTTACTTTTTTGGGGGGGAGGGGGGGGGGGGGACACCCGCCATCGCTGGGTTTTTCCGACACTCGGACGAATTTGTGAAACTGTGAAATCTGATTGCCCCCGTGCAGTCGGTGCCGGACGCATGTAGAGCCTTTGTACGGGCTCAAAGCTGTGTTGTGGTACACATATGGCCCCGGATAAACCCCGTAGGGGGTGGGTGGTGGGGGAGCTCTTTTGACTGCCCGAGGGCATGGATGGATGGATGGATGGATAGGGAGAGGCATAAAGGAATATTAAAGTACATTGTAGTCTTGCACTTCAGCTGGGGGATGGTTGGTACCGGTACTGTAAGCGACACGTGCGTAATTAGTGCGAGTGTTGAATTTCCCGCCCAGTGTTTGCGCGTGTAAAGATATCGGAGGCGGGGATCTTTTTTCTTTGCAAACATTGTCGTTCCATCTTACTAGGGACAATGTTTGGTAAAGCTGAGTGATCTGTCAAGGGCCGTCCAAAAGTTGAGGAACAACTTGTGAAATCGGTGGTGCGTAGGCTTCGTCCGCCATTCCGCTTATTCTGTTGGAAGTGCTCCAGGTTTTTACCGTATCATCGGGACATGGAAATTTGGGTTTTCGATGGTAGGGTAGGGCCCCTCCTGCCTGATATAAACATTTCCGGCCGTTTAAGGGATAGCCGGGGAAACATTTGCGTCGGATCTTTTTCTGCTGGCCTCCAGAATTGGTAATGCCAGGGGGTCGTGCGAAGGTTCTTTTTGGTGGAGTTTTGTGGTAAACTGGGATTGGAATTTGCTATAGGCCTGGGAGTGTAAAAGTAAAAGTGTGGAGAGTAAGTCAAGGAATGGACTCGATTTTCTATCGTTTATTGAACGGATTGTAATATTAGGGCAGGTTTTCCAGTGTGAACCTGCCAGACAAATAGTGCACTAATGATTGGTTTTACTATTGCAGACACTAGCTTTGCATGCTGTCACAGTACTTGGGCTCAATATTTGCATTGCAGAGAATGAATATTTTGTGTAATTCTATTGGATAAATTTTGTTGAATTTTAGCAGTGTTTTAACACGTTTAAAAATTATACATGGCGTTACATTTGAAAATACATCATGCTTATTGTTAGTAATTCATTGTAATTCTGTGATTGGATATGTTATATTTGCCTATATTGCCTATATTTGCCTATATTGCCTATATTTGCCTATAAAACGTAGCAGCTGATACTTGATAATCATTGAAAGTAGCTGCTTAAAATATTTAGTGTAGTGCCAAAAATATTGCTGCTAACCACTAATATGATTTTAACTGAAACACCTTATAATATATGATATAGGTGTTGAATTATTATTATTAGAAAAGGGTATACACATTATTATTATGTTAGACCTCTTACTTAATATCAAGCAATGCATAACTACTAATTGCAGGATATAATTTCTGTGAGTGCTGAGTGACGTGCACAACTCGGGCAGAATTTTTCCCATGTTTCTTTCGACATGTATACCAACAAAATAGAGAGAAAAAATACATGCAATAATGTAAAATGACATCATACAATGCAAACGACATGATAGGATGTGGTATGTAGACAGATTCGTCGCATTCCTCCGCATATTGATATATTGTATTCACCAGCTGCGATAAGTCTTCCTATAAACAGCATTATGCAATTCGCAGTTATTAGGACTAAATTGGTTAACTTAGGATAAACTATAATTAGCCCAGAACTACGAGGCAGTTTGTATGATGCAAACAGACTCGACTAATTCAGATAATGCACACTGTAACATCCCATTTGCGATTGTTTTCTATCACTCGCGACCCGCATAACACTTAATAAATATCGACAGATGGGATTATTGCAGGCCGATGCAGCAGGGAGTGCAACGTGCGCACACTAGAGCCACGTCTGCTATGCAAATCGCGTTAACCATTCATTTAATGCGGATTTGTATCCCATCAGCAACGCATATACATACACACACACACGCCAGGCAATAGGCCCACTTCAATTATGCAGCCTTTGCAGTTATAAATTTATACCCCCCCCTCCCTACGAAATATGAAGTTGGCCATAACAGTCCGGAATGGAATGATGAAGTATACCCACTGCTAATAATCGTCGGAAGTACCGTTTCAAATTCTGATCGCGACAAATGGAGCACCCGGACTTGGTTCCGGATGGGCCAAAAATCGGGTGTGCCTAGAGGCCGCTGGATAGAGGGGGGACAAAAAAATAGAGGGGTGGAATAGAGAGGGGGGTTGGGCAAATTCATTCCCCTCCTTCCCCCTCTTGCAGCAAAATCCCCTCCATGAATTTGAAATGAGGAGCAGGGACTGGTCGAAACGGACGTTTTGCCAAGCCTCCGGAAAAGCTTTTGCTAACTTGTCGACTGACCTGACCAAGGAGGATCTGTGTTAAAGAGAGACATCAGTTGTCGCCAGGATGACAGTCCCCCCAGTGGTGTTGGGAGGGGTGGAGGAGGATTAAAATGTGAAATAATCCAGGAAGAAGGCTTAGCTGGTATTAGGGTTTGGGGCCGATGACCATAATGTGGATCCTATTAGAGTACATATGTGGGCTTTGTGGGACGAAAATTAGGTGTTTAAAATGTAATTTTAATGTGCATGAAGTACAGTGGGTTTTGTACCTGGAATACCAGCAGATAGCGATTTTTACGGTCTGATGGATTGAGTTCTCAGGAGATAACCTGTGTTACGGCCGTATATCTCGCGTATAAAAATATTCTACCAGACCGTAAAAATTAGACTCACCAGTATTCCAGCGCGTCTAAACATCCAGCGAATATTTGCATGCTGGGCACTTGCAGCATGTACATATGTGCACACACTCTGCCACGAGGCGCAGAGAAGAAAGTGCGCACATGTTACACAACATTTGTTTAGTGTGTCACTCGTACACACACCGGCCGTTAGCCGTAAAAAGAAAAAAAAGAGCTGAAGAAACCCGAAAGCCACTTTTTTGAATGAGGCTAATTACCGCGCGACAAAAGTATGTACAAACCCGCCCTTCGTATCGGTGACATTAAACCATTTTCCAAGCGGCGATTGGCAGCCAGCCCATGTCCTTGCCTGCTTCAAGTCTGACCTAGGAGGGCATGGAAATGTGAAATATGGGAGACTTAGTAGAGGGTGAAAGTGGTCGTGACCAATGGCGGACATTTGGGGAGTTATATCTCTTTCTATCTGGCGCCCCACTCCTCCTATTTAGATAGAGTGAATCGGTCCACACGCGTGGGTTATTCACACCCACGTTGTTTCACGTAATTGGGGAATTTTTTGTGTGTGTATATGTGTTGGTCGGGGTATGTCCTTCATGGGACGTGACCCACGGAGACAATGAGGTGGCAATTTTTCTTTAACGTGAAAGGAGAAGGGAGGCCAACTGCCTCGACACGGGTTTTCATTTAGCAAGCGGCGTTTTGGTGACCGTCGTGTTGGAATTTGTATGATAACTTGGCAATGGAGACACTTTCCCAACTTGTCTGGAACAGGGTTTGCTGAGGGTCGAGTTGGGTTGTCTGAATTGGCCGCAAGATGGCCTCGAATCGGTCCGGACTCGCCCGAGTAGCCCCGGATTCACCCGAATCGGTCCAGATTTACCCGAATAATAATAAACGGGTGTGGCTATAGCATCTAATAGTGGACTTGAGCGGTTTTTCATTTGAAACATTGAAAAGAGGCTAAATAGAAGGGAGGGTGTTGGAAAGAAGAGTTAGAAAAACAGTTTCGGATGCTTGAGCACTTAGAGCACTAGCTGTTGATCAGGGGCCGAAGGCGACCACAACAGGTATAAATAGATTGGGGAACTGGCAGTGGCAATCTCCAAGTTTGCCAGGGAGCAAATTTAACTACTCGCGCTGCCTGTCTGATTTTCTTATTGCCATCCGCTTTGGGGATCGGCCACTTGCCGCGGATTGCGTTACCCAAAGGACCCCCTTGGTTTTACCCCGGCAGAAAATTGAACCCGTATAGTGCCCGATCTGGTGGGTGGTGGCCAACCTATTTTTTTCTAGAATCAGATTAAGTACCGTGCATGCCGGTGTCAAATTCGGTGCCACAAAAAGTCACTCGTGGCTGACCAGAGCGAGTTATGCCATGTTGATAAAAGCGTCTTCATAGCTTACCCTTAGGTGAACATGTTCAGCCATTTTTTTAAGAACGCTGCAATGGATTTGCAATTTGTTTTGGGTTGTAAACTAGTGGGGGCCCATATTTTAGTTTTAGTTTTAGCATATTGACATTGCACCGATCAGTTTCGTGGCTTGTAAAACGTCAAACAAGAGTACAAACTCTGATCGTTATGTGTAACATTTTGTCAAAGTGTTATACATTTCAGAAATATTTTAGTGTAAGCCTTATCTAAATTCTAGCTCAAACAGGGCCCTTGTGCAGGCGCAGGGTTGCCATTATTTGAATTTGTCATGAATGCAATATAATCGCCGTCAGTTACCGCTTTGGGGTTGTATTGGGCTAGGCTCAAAATGAATAGATGTAAACCGCCCTGTGAATTACATCGTTTTCCGGGCACTCTCCCCGAATAAAAGTGGAAATTGGCGGCCATTGGCGGTTGCATAACTATATATATTTTCCTCCAGAACCATCCGCATTTGATCTAATCGGGCGCATTCCCACCGCGACGTTACAGCCTTTCCAGCTTATTAAAGGTGACGAAACGGCGCAGTATCGGCGCGCTTTACAGTCGTGATGCACGTCCGTTAGGTGTCGCAAACTGGGGACACGAACGAATCACGACACCACGAGGAAGTAAGGTTTGAGGAGCATCAGAAATGCAATGTTCTGGATGTTAGCGATGGAGACGCGGATGCTTAAGACTTACCTGAGCGGGGTTTTACAGATTGATTTTTAGCTTAATAAAGGGCGCGCCTAGTCGGCACGTTTTATCAGTTCTTTTTTTTTATGACATTGGTGATAAATTTATCAGCGGGGTCCCCACCGACAGCTGATGGACTTGGGTGATCCCACATAATCCGACCCCGGGCAGATTGGCGGCTCTTAGCGCCATCTATACTCTGGTGGAAGAGGGCTCCTGGTGTACTTTACGACTTGCATTATCAGGCTGCCTTTTGCCATAATTTTTATGAGCTCCATATTCCACTTGTTGCGTGCGCTGTTTCCACTGCCTTTGTTTCATTTGGAATTGGTGGGGGGTGCTCTGGGATGCAGCACGTATCGGGTGTCCATGCAGTGCTTGGGAAGTGTTGCTTGTAATAAATGCAGCGAGGGCGGTCTTATGGGTTTTCAAGGCATAAATGTCATTGGGGTATGGCCTAGGGGACGTGAGCGATGAGCGCGCATGTCGGATTTTAACTGCAATCTGGGATTAAAGTGCAAGAAATGTATGCCAGAGGGCGTCTCTCATTTGGTGGCATGTAACATTGGGTGTGTAAAAAGTTGCTATTTTTTAATAGCACGCCCATATAATGAGGCGGGTTTGGAGAATATTTTTGTGGGGAGGGGGGGGGGGGGAAAAGTATTTGGTTACTGTTGGAAAAACCCTGGGTGGTTGGTGGGAGCAGCTTGGGGTTCAGGGGTTTGGGAATTTTGGAAGAGGGCAAGACTTGAGGGAGAAAGGCTGGGAAAATCTCCTCAAAAACTTGTCATCGCTGCCAGAGTTGCCAGATACTATGGGACATTTTTCCGTTAGTTCCATGATTTACGAGCCACCATCATTTAAAGAGCAATCTTCTCACGGACCTAGCTTTGGAACACAATAGGGGACAACAGTTGGCACATCAGCAGGATCTGCCACCACAATATTTCATGCATGTGTCTATATCAGAAGCCTAATTAACGTATGACTGACATATGTACTAGTGAAGGTCGGTTATGTATGTCGCACGATTGTTGCATCGGCCTGTGCTGTAACAAATCGGCTTGGTGACAACCTTTTTCGTCCTTTGTCTAAAATATCAAGATCCTTGCAAGCTGATCACGTCAGCAGACCATTTTTGAGCAGCCGCATAATAACCTAGGGTACAAAAGTGGTCTGGAGCCCTCCGAGACAGACATGGGAGGAGAAGCTAGTGTCTCAGCGGGGTCTCTCCCAACAACCTCAGAGGGGGGAAAAAGAGGCTTTTGACATCCACTGGAGCCTGACTGCCCTCAAAATGGCCAACCCCGGGCCTAAAAACCCCAAGCTCTTGCCCGGTCCGGTGCTGCGTGCTGGGGGGTATAGGTGAGGATCAGTAGGCGGGCGTCGGCCTCCAAATGCCGGCCCGGAGGTGCCTCCTCAGCCCGCCTCCTCAACCCGCCCTGACTCCCCTCGGCATAACGGCCAATTGTCGCATGTCGTCAGGGTGTTATTAGACACCCTAAAAGGGTTAGGTTTAGAGACAATTTTTTGGAAAAGTGCTATTCAGGAAGGTACAATCAGTTTCACGCTATTTAAAATCAGTTTTTTTTTGTAGCTACGATTGTTGTCAACATGCATAGCCTGAAGTTTTTCCTTGAAATCAACATGCAAAGAAAGTAGCTCGATCGAATATCGATTTTTGTTTCCATTTTTTAAAGGGAGGGATGTAATAAGTAGGCACTTTGTAGGCCTCACCGCCGGGGCTAAACATAGTCCATGCTATTTTTTTTTTGTAAGGGGACCGCCCTTCCTTGCATACATGAAAATTATTTGACTGGTAAGGTTAGTAATGCTGCAAATTTAGGGCGGACTGGCGCTCAAAAATGGCCAAGAAAAAGTCGCCTGGGGACAGGTGGATTCTGGGCTTCATGGGCTTTTTTTGAGGGAAAAATTTTGCGGGGCTGTTTTTGAGAGCGTCTTGTTGTCTCCGAGTGATTTGGAAGCAGCAGGGACCCCTCCTTGCTTGGTTGTCCCCTCTAGGTTCCCTCAAATGAAGTCGAGTCTCCTTTGCCGCGCTAAACGTAATGAATGGAGCAATTCGCACAAATTGGTGTCATGAGGCCATTCTCAGCCTGGATGGCGAAGAGGTGGGACCAAGTGGGCGAGGTGAGGCCCCAGATGAGGCCGATTTTACAAATAAGAACGGCCCATTTTGAACGACGACAATGCGGGGTTGGCGGGAGGGGTAGGAGGTAATGGACAATCCGTCCGGTTGCCCGAGTGTTCTTGGGACAGCGATGTGTTGTTGTGGCCTAATGGACCATCATTCATGGCTGGTGGTTGCTGTAATTTAGTAGGGAATTTACAGAATATAGGGGCTATGCTAAATATTTATACTAAGGATTTTTATTAGGTAAATAACATTGTGGTCATTACTGAGGAATGTTACAAAGTAGTGATATGTGCCTTTTTTTTAAAAAAAAGTGTATATACATGGTAGTGAATTATTGAATAACGCATTGTAGAAACATGGCTGCAGAGTTTGAAGCCAAGAGTTAGCTCTGGGTATCCAACGCTAAAATATTAAAATTGAATTTTGGCTCAATTTTGAGTGATTTTCATTTGATTTGTGTCCAGTTAGCTCAGTGTTCATGTTAGTGTTAAAAATTTTGAAACTGGAAGTTGTTGTGGGTACGGCCAGCTGTAACGTACTGTATACGCCATCCGGTAGAGAAATGGCGGATAATTAGCGCATTAACTCGTTATATCTTGAACTAGATTCATTTTTTTTGTGTGTTTCCCTCACTTCTTGAATGATGGCTGTCAGTGAGTGTACAAACCGTGAGACATCTTAATCCAAATATCCTCCATGCCAAGCACTTGACTAACGAGAGGAGAACGGTGAGCCTATTTACTTGTCCAAATGTTATATTATTTCAAATTATATTGGAAATGAGATCTGCAAGGCTGATGGGGGTTCCAAGCCAAACAGTTGGCACGTAGAATAAGTCTTGTAAACAATACAGAATGATCCGGCATTAAAATGTAGTTTGACAAAGTGTGTGCCTCGCGTGCACTCCATGATTGAAGTCTGCCATCAGTAGCCCCCCTGGCGAGTGAGCCAGCAACTATATCTAGAACCTGGTCTGACTACCCGAGCAAAATTGGCGCAATGATTGTTGAATATTCATTTTGAGGCCGGCCGGACAACAATGCTTTGCATTGCATAGTGAAAGTAGCCTATTGGCAAACATTTTGCACTAATTTTCGTTCCCCACGCCTCTTTTTTGGGTGGTTTGAAAATGGGTGTTGGTTGCAGGCGAGGTCTCCATTAGATGATTAAGCGGCCGGGGTCCCCTGCATTCTTGCGCTATAATTTCGTGTGCGTTGCTGTGAGCAAATACTTGGCATATCAACTGCACACCATGTCGCCTGATGCTGCTTGCTGGGAGAGCAAAATGAATACCTGAAAATAAATTAATTATCGATCTATATTGCCTGGGAGTCGATCCTACAGGGTGTGGCGATCTTGCATGAGACAACTTTACTGTAGTGTACTATACAATAGGGAATAGTAAATATATCATATAGGTAAAGCAGTGCTGTGATTAATTGCATCGCATGCATTTTTGAGTTTGTTTTTGTCCCTGCTGAAACCGTACTGTTATAATCAGCGTCGAGATCTGAGCTGTCAGCCAGCAAATAAGTTAGATAGCACCCTTTTTTACTCAAACACAACAAGCGTATCGAAGAATCTTTTCAGGACATACACAAAGTAGCGGTACTGTTGAGTAATTGTACCCTTGCGCCCTCAATTAATGTTTCAGAATTGGAAAATTATGTCGCGAGGGTTATGCCAACAACACTGTGATTTGTTGGCGCGGTAATTAATGTCTCTCCTAGGCTGACATTGAAATGTAATCCAACAACCTTTCGGACTGGGGCTTGTCACTAAGCCTTTCCCGACCAATCCCAAGGCGCCAAAACCCGGCGACAAATGTTATGAGCTTCGAGATGTGTCACATGCTACGATGCCTTACGGTTTGTTGTGGTGCTGCGAAAGCAACGGGACGTGGCAATTAGCACTACAAGCCTTTTCTTGTTGTGGCAACAATCCGCTCATGCTGTTCTTCTTCCTTTTCAGATCAGACAAGAAAAGCCGTACTACATAGCCGACCCGGAAGTAGACTCATTAGTAAGTACAGCACTTTTTGTGGATTGAAGGTTATGGACCATATTTTGAGTTGGGAGGGTTTGTAAAAAAAAAACAGCCTTCAGCACCTGGAATTTATGATTGTTGTGTATTAAAGTAGAAGGTGACTGAGAAATTACTGGGCCTATTATCCACAATTGGTCTAAGGAAGTTAATACGTTATTTTGGTTGATACGAACATGCTATATACGAATTTTATTAGGTCACTTCTACATCCACACTGGATGATTATTATTGAGAATATTCGCAACGTTCGTAGTATGATTATTTTGTAAATATGCTGGTGTAAACATCGATTCTCTGTGTCTGTTATGGTGAATTTTTAACATGTGTAACTGACCTATGAATAGAGCAAAACTGTTCGTAAGCATGGAAATAGCGATACGTGTAACGTGTATCAATATTGTTTTGTGGCTAATCTGTGGACTTATTTTTAAAATTAGAACTTGAGATTTATTCTTCATCACCATATTTTTAGCACATGGTGTTTGACATAATTTCTTTCTCTCCAAAATTTGATTTTGGTTTTTTTTTCTATAACTTACATTGGGAAAATAAAATGAGCTTCGTGGAATAATACATATTATTTGTCAAATATTTTTAAAACTGTTAAATATTTTAAATTTTGGAGAAAGAAGCTCGTTGCTAGGATTTGTGGGATATTTTTTGCATCCAGCACTTTCTTGAGCATGTTGCCAAGCAGTTACCGTGTGTAATGTCCCAAACATCGGATGCCTCCGCGTCTATGCAACATACCTTATTACAGACCCTGTCGATACGTTTATTTTGGCCAAAGTCACCCCCCTCCTCCCCAAGCCATATCCGCTGACGTGGACAGGAACTCCTGTTGACTTATCTGCGATAGCAACCCATGAATGTTGAATGCGCCATGATTGGCGTACATGTTGTGACTTAGGCCGCGAAAAACCTGGATAAGAACCATGGGAGTCGATACGGATCGGGTTACGACAAGGGACCTTACTGATCCTAAATAATAGAACCAGCGTGAAGTAAAAATTCATAGGGCTAATTCTAGCTGGACATTCCCATGAGATGGTATTATGATGGGGAGTTAGGGGGGCTGGGGAAAATGTATACTCTGAGGTTGGTGCATTCCATTAGCGGTATACCGCCAGAAGAGTACCCGGGAAGTATTCAGTTGAAAAGTACGCTCCTGCACCATTCCAGTTTCCCCTCCACTCCCTCTTGAAACCTCAACACAAACATTAGCCCAACTGCATGGAATGGCCGCCCATCTAAATTAGGAACACGTGGATATTTTCTATCCGTTTTGGCCCCAGATAAGTGGCGGGAAAAGGCCTATTATCAAATGGGCCCCCAGAATGAGACAATTTGGGTTAAGTAGAGAATTAACCCCTGTGGCCTGGGCTGCAATAGCAGGCAGTTTGAGCAAATAAGGGCTGGCTTCGATACAGGCTTTTTCTAGAGCAAAAGGTATAAGGAACAGGGTGGATGGTGAAGAAAGAAAAAAAAAATGCCGGTCTTTTTTTGATTTATAAGGTGCTGTTACAGCCTTGTTGGCTATCATCATCCTATTAGGGGATACCCGCTCGGATGGGTTCAATTCCGGCCGTACCGCCAATCCAAGGGAGGGTTGGTTTGATGAATGACCACATCCTGTAAAACGGGGCAGTATATAGTGTTAAAAGTGTGTGATAGGCTTTGATTTTTCCAAAATGCCCACCTTGTTGGAAGCCGCAAGTTCCATTGCGGTTTGGACGTGGGCAACAAACCCCCCCTCGTTTTGTAAGAGACACGAACTCTGAGCCCCTATTGTTGTCTTTTTGCGGTCAGGATGAGGGTGGAGGAAGCTGTGAAACCTACCAATCCAGACCTGAATTGTCGACCGCAGTGTCAATTAAGCCGGCTGCGGTATGCTGGATCATGCAACCATCTACACCTCCCCTAGAAAATTGCAGAAATGCACGCTAGGTGGCAGTCTTTGCAATGGAAAATGGCGGCCAACTGGTTTTTCGCAAAAACCACATTGTTGCTTGGGCATTTCGCTGCTCTTTTGTGCCACCCGGGGACAGAAAGGCAAGAATCCGGGAGGTTTTTCTTAAGAAAAACATGGCAGGGAAAAGGGAAGGACAACCTTTGTCTCCGGTCCACGTGCAGGGTGCCTCAAAAGTTTTGGGGGAAAAAACTGGTCCTGCGACAGGATTTGTTGACCCGAGGGGTACCAGCCATTTCTTTTCATCCAGCTAACATATGGCGGCTCTTCCTATTGCTCTTTTCCACATTCACATTCGAGCAAGGGGCGACGCCTAATTGGGTTTAATCTAGCCGTTCTTGAGGGGGAACGATAGATCTGTAATTGGGCTTCATTTAGGTGCAATAGGCAGGTCCGTGAAGGATTATACGAGTCCCATGTATGTCAGAAAAAAATGGGCATGAAAGAAAAGAGCGCAATAAAGGACCTTTGAGCGTGACGCCTTGGGATATGTAGATGGGACGATTGTGCATTTTCATAATGTGTGTGTGTGGGGAGGGGTTGTACGTGCGGCTTTCTCATGAGGACAAAGTTTTTACGGTGCAGGATGTCCCAGGAGTTAACTGCGCGCGTCTCTAAATAAAAGAACATGAGTGTTGCTGAAAGAAAAGCGGTGGTAAAAGGAGCTGTGAACGGTGAAAATAACCTGCACACCAAATAACGGTGATCACTTGTCTAGATATTGTCGGTTGAGGATTTTTTTTTTTGCGGTGCTTCTTTGTGCAACGGCTAAATTTTCTGGTTTTAAAGCAGTTTTAGGATAAACAATTACTTTTCAGCACATTACACTACCTTTGGAATGACACAAATGAAGTGCTTATGAGTTATTTACACGGGTGCGTTATGAAGGGAGAAGAGGGACATTATTGATAACATGGTAGTATAATTTTGTCTACATAAACATTAACTTTGTGACGCCCTGCGGCATTTCCGGATACCCTGGGGTACAGTATGATGTGAAACTGGGTTAATTTGAACATGGGAATCACTGAAATATACACTAATTAGCTCATGCGAATTGCGAAACAAGGCGCATTATTTTGAGTACCGGACAATTACATAAAAGTGTCGTAACTGTAGGCCATAGGAATTTTTGTTACACTTTGTTACTTTGTTGCACTACATGCTGCAGTAGTCCCAACATGTGTTATGCCGATAATGATGAAGAATTATAGTTAGTGATTTTATAAGTTATGCCTGTACAGAGGGGCAAATGGCAACTTTTTGTCCCTGCTGGGTATTAACCTTTTACAGAGCTGTCATAAGGGATATTGCGCCATGATTCTCAGTACAATATTAATATGAATTGATTTAGCAAAGCACGTGAGTCCGTGAGCAAGTGAAGTTTTTCGACACTTGTGTGATGGTTCAATTCGTGTACAGAGCGCAATGATTCGAATAAGGTTAGATAGGCTCCATTTATCAAGTACTTTTCCAGGTTGAAATACCAGATGAACGAGCGATAGTAGACCGTGACATTAGCGAGTCTATCAATTTCGCGTAATTTGTGCACTAGTAAACGATTCGCTTCTTGCACTGCAAGAATGATCTACGGCACGCCAATGACACGATTAGGGGTTTTTCATAATTGATGAGTAGTTTCCCCATTTCATCTATTACTAAGCCCAAGTTATGCCTATTAACTCATTATGTTGTTAGCTATGGAAGGAAAGTACAGTAATTGCAGGTAAAATGCACGGTACGCAAACATTACTACAAATTCTTCGATGCGGGCTGTCCGTTGCTATAGGTGTACCTTATAAGTTATTCACGTACATATCTAAGACATAAAAGAGTTTTACGCCCAATCTAACGTAAGCATATACAGAGTATGCCAATAATCCCGGGTTAATTAATTCCAAGTGTGACAACTAAGGTCGAGGAGACAGCCATAAACGCCACAAGGCAACAGTTGCAAAAAGACGGCCGACAAGTTTGATAGTAATGGCGAACTGTGGTGTAGTCGTGTGCCACAGAATTATGCAGAGATTTTATAGGCGTTTGCATGGACTGAAAACTAATAACCTATAAATTGCCCGTAACATATGGAAGCATTCTTGTCTTCTATTTGCAACGATTTCGGATATTTATTGGCTTAGCAGTACCGTCAGTAATATAGTGCGTGTGGTACCGGTACAGTCTACATGTTGCCTATTACAAACATGTACCTATATGCGAATGTAGATATTTATTTATATATTTCTAAGTTGCAGCTCTGGCCAGCTGGAAATTGCTTAACAGGAATTATATGAATCACCGGCAATAAGTTACGGGTGTCACTTAACACTGCCTATTACATGAATAGATCCATAGCTACACGTGTGGTATCTGTTGTAATACTATTGTCTAGTCTTGTGAATGCATATTAAAATGACTTATTTTTAGCCTTGAAATTACATAACACCAGAACTACAACAGGAAAACTAGTTCAATCAAGGAAATATCATATTAAAGGGAGTTGTGCATAAGCATAATAATACACAGTATTAGTTCAGGAAGTTGATGCATTTTGCATGTAATTATTAGCCGCAAAATAATAAAAAAAGCGAAGCGCGGTGAACGAAGCGACGTCTAAGTTCAGTATAGGAAGCAATTAAGTGTTGACAGAATGCGGGCACCTTTAACAATGCTGGGACGGAATGGATGCTCCGATAATAATGCTTGAGGAACAGGTTGAGGAAGAGCATTGTCCTGCAGTCTGGGTGGCAGGAAGGTGTCGTTTCAGTGCCGGTAATTGAATTCAAGTCGACCGCCAGATATACACGCCCTGCACGTTGCCCAAGTCGATCTACAAGCCCTAGGCCTACCTGCCAAGATCATACAGGGTGTTCCAGCAGGTGCCATCTGCGGAGAAGCCATTCTTAATTAACTTAAAATATGCTAATAACAACAACAAAATTTAAAGTGTTTATATATAAGCATTCTTGCTAGTTGAATGTTTTTTGTTGCATAATTATTTTTGCCTGATACCTTTATTTTTATTATGTGTTACACAGCTATATAAAAAGGTACTTATTTTAAGATGCCCTTTTTTTGCTTAGTTGATGATTTCATTACTAACTGCGCTATTTGTGTTTGCCTCGGTATATAAAAATGTACCCAAATTGGCCTCTTATAAATGTTGACACTGACTCCACGACATATGCTTTTTTTGGCAGCTTATTGCGATTAATTTTGGATGGACCTTGTCAGAGACCCGCTTTGCGGTGATCTACCGCCGTGGAATTTAAAAATGACCTTATTTTAGTGTCAAAAATAACGGTGAGCGGCTCTTCTCAAGTAAGATTAATGATAATGTTTAGTCTTACAGGGGGAAAGTCCGGGTGATAATTTTGCGACGAGGATTAAATAACGTTCTGCGCACTTGGCTGCGCAACCACAATCGAGATTGCTTTGCGGAGTTTTTTTTTTTTCCTTCCTTCTCTCCTTTCTTCTTTGTAGCTCTGTACGCTTTTGGCCAGAAAATTGCTTCCTGGCATTCAATTGAAAATTGTACCTACTTGTGCTGTGGCATCATTATTGACTTCCTTATGTCTTTAGGGGAAAAGTAGTACTAATTTGTATCGGACAGGGCGTTTCTACAAGAAGCACTTGAATCTGCTATGGAGGTACCGGGTGGAGGGTACACTGTACTATTATTGCTGATGTCTTGTAGCAATTACATGGACATTTATTTTTATGGAGTATTGCACGTGTAGTGTACCTCGGGTGTAGCGGACGGATATCGGTCAGTGCCTTATTATTGAAAGGGTCAGGAGACGGTCGTTGCGGTCAGGCATTTTATACTCCTTATCTATAGTATCATTATTCTAAAATTTGTTCCCAAGAAATTTTGTTGCAGAGTAATGTAGGAGGTGACTTTTTGACAATAACGTAACACTTGGTTGCTGTGGAGGCACGAATTGGGGAACTTTCCCTTGCTTATGAAACTTATTGCCCAGAATTTTAAAAGCATAATCATAATGTTAGCACTCTTATAAAGCTAAGGAAATTGCCCTTTGTACGTCTCGGTGTGGTGGGCTACGGTATAGCATGTGCCTAGAAAGGTTTCTGAGAGATGTTTGGCGAAGAAATGTGGCTTCAAATACAGGATGAGCAGGAGACCGTTGAAGGGCGGTCAGAGTAGCGTACCTTCCTTTGTGGGTGGCCCGAGGTCCTAATCTAGTGTTTTATAGCCATTTCTTACGCATTTTTCCCGCGCCTTTTGCGTGTTACCTAGCAGTAAAAACTTTGACGCCAGACAGCGAAGAAAGGAGATGTGGTCTCTGCACCACAACATTAATTGCACAATATTGTCACCAGTCCTTGTCGTACACAGTATAGTTAAACTTTTGAATGTAAGATATACACATACCCATAATTTCTAAGGAGGACCCCCACACTCTCACCCACACATGGTATGTGCACATACCACCTATGATAAAGAGTCAACGCCCTGTGTTGGACTACTCCAAGCTCTCTTTACATACAAAGTACTCACTCCACATGCATTTGAGTTACGCTTAACACGGAGCGTTGCATCCAAACACACAGCGGCTGTTGCATTAGCCAGCTGACTATGCGAGTACGACCTGCATTACCATTAGATGTCAGGTCGTGTCTTCTCTCCCGCACGTCAGTGTATGCAGAACTTGATTTGGTAATTTGCAAAATGTAATCCGGCAGTTGGGAAAAAGTTTGCCTGATTTGTCTGCGCCCGGTGATGAGAATCGTGACAGTGGAAATTTTCTCATGATTTCGAACTAGGAACCATAAGGTGTAGGTTACACGAGAAATAGTCCTCACCTAGCGTGCCTCGGGGCCATCAAAAATGAGCTCCAATTATGATATCTGCATTAACGCAGGGAGACTTTTATTCGGGCATAGATTAAACAGGAAGGCAAATCACACGAGTCGACCCCCTTTTTTTGGGACCAAAAAAGAGGCGGGAAAGTGTGATAAGGAGGGCTTGTCCACCGGTGTTGACATTAGTTATTGAAGGCATTGTCGGAGGGGGTGGGGAGGATACGATAAGAACAGGGGAGTTTGTCATCTTAAGAGAAGTATAGATGGCGGGGATGGGAAGTAGTGGAGTCGTCGACACTATCGACATGCATCAGCCCACGCCCCTCACAGGCATCCCCGTGCTCATAAATTGACTTTTCTGTCGATGTGCCCGACTGGTCGCTCCCATTCCCCTGCACCCCCCGAAAAAAAAGAAAGAAAAAAGTATGGGCTGCTTGTCACGGGCCATCCAGTGCCAATCGACGATGACCTCAAGTGTCCGGCGTCGGAATTCGGATGGCCGTAACTGGGTTTAGTTGGGGGACGTGAGTTGGATTTGGACTTCGAATGAAGTAAAATATTAAACTGAAATAATAAAGAAATTGAGTAAAATATTAAACTGAAATAATCAAGAAATTGAGTAATATATTACACTGAAATAATCAAGAAATTGAGTGAAATATTAAACTGAAATAATTAGGCAATTGAGTGAAAATAAAAATTGAAAGAATGAAATGAGTGAGAATAAAATAATTTGCCATAAATAAATGAGTGAAAAATTGAAACAATGGAGAAGTGAGCGAAAAAATGAAATCAAAAAATTGAGTGGAAATAAAAATTAAAGTAATAAAGAAATGAGTGAAAATAAATTTGAAATAAGTGAGTCAAAATTGAAACAATGTTAGGAAAATGAGTGAAAAATTGAAACAATAGAGACGTGAGCGAAAAAATTGAAATAAATATTGAGTGGAAATAAAATTGAAACAATAAAGTAATGAGTAAGAATGAAATTGAAATAATGAGAATAAATTTGAACTAAAGAAATGAGTGAAAAATTGAAACAATGGAGAAGTGAGAATAAAAATTGAAACAATGGAGTATTGAGGATGTAAATTGAAACAATAGAGGCTAGTGAGAAATATTAAATAAGTTGCCGGAGGAGTGCCTAGCAGATGGGCAGAGTTGGCATGTGCAGTTTTCGCAAGGGGGTGGGGCCTTATTTGGCATCCATGGGAGGGATTTTATATGTTAAATAAAGGGAGGAAGAGAAGGGGGAGGGACTGTTAAAAATGCACACCCTATTCTTGCACGTGGCTTACTTTTAGTGTGTAGTTAGCTTGTTAATGCAGGGTATGTGGCAGTACTGCAATCACTGTCATACCCGTGTGCTGTTATTTTCGTGTTTTTTATTCTATGACTACTGTTTTCTCGAATGTGCGTTGATACTGCGTATTGCAACATTGCGTTAATCCAGGCTTTTGATATTGGTATACTACTATACTTGAACAGAGGTCACTTTGGCATGGGCTGGCATGCAGTATGTTCTACACATGTTGTAAATATAACGGCAAAGTGGGGCTAATGGGGTTAATTTTGCAATTATGCAGGCATATTCTTACTGGTTTCCTTGATTTACTGCGTTGTAGTACAGGTACTACGTTTATATAGGCTTGCCAACATATTTTTTTCTACTAAAATTATTGCACCGTAGATTTTTTTCCTCAAGTAAAAAGTTGCCTTTCGATTTAGCCTTACATAACGTGCTGAAACTCATTCACATTAATTACAGTGGTAACCCGTTTTGTTTGGGTGAGATTGTTGTCAAGGATGTAAACTGTTGACATATCTCAGAGTCAAGTGCCATATTAAAATGATAAATTCGCACAATGGGAAGCTTGTCACTGTTTATTACAATTGAATACTTACCCTGACTAACGTTGTATGTTACATTTCACTGTTGCACACTGGCAAGTATCCAATATTATACGGACGCACACGGTTTAATGTTATTGCGAATTTAAGATATGAAACAAAATATATTCTATGGCCACACATTCAATAAGTTTATTCATGTAATCACTCAAGCTGTTTCACAAATCTGCATGTTATATCTCATGGCTTTAACTACAACCTGGAAGATATGGCTGTTTGTCGTTTGTATAGTATTTATGCAGCTAATATCCTCCAATTTGACTCAAAATATTTTTTATCGCGCCCGATTAGTACACAAAGCGACTATAATCCGAGCATGGTCAAAGTACCCTCTTTAAGTCCCATTCAGACAGTCCATATCTCTCCAAATATGGCGCCTATCAAGGCCCCACCTCGCAATGAAGACGTCAACAATGAAGATATTTCCATCCGTATTTGATATTGAGATTGGACGTGGAGAAAACCAGCACCGTTTGGCAAGTCGTGACTCGTCGCCGTTCATTATTCCCAATTTGGGGAATACCTTGTCATCGGTGTTTTCCATATGATTTACCGACGACTAATTAAAATAAAGGAGTGGCGGCGCACGAAAGCTGCAACGGATAATTTACCGACCAGATGATTTGTACTCGGGTAATCGTCGCATAAACCGTACCCAAAGGTAGTCAAAATCTTGTATACCATCGCACCCAGTAGTAGTAGTAGTAGTACGGCCAAGTTATGCAAACTGCTGGGTTCAATAGACTCCACGGCACTTCTGTAGGCAGCTGCCGACAACCCTGTGAATTATTGTGGAGACAGCTGAGACCCTTTACGGGGAGACTCACGTGAATGAGATATGACGAGTCCTAGTCGGCCCCGCTCTACTTTATGGTTTCCGTTATCGTGGTACGGCACTGTCAAGTCGATTCCAATCCGGCCTGGGATTAAGCCGAGCTAAATTTGAGCAAAATGGAGGGGACCAAATATGCAGTGTCTAAGTTTATTTCCAATTTTTTTCAATTTATTGGCAACCTGTAAAAGATTTAACAATGTATGAGCGGTTCTCAGTGGAATCCACAGATGGCGTGGCAACCGGCCACCGACATTAAAAATGGTGTAAAATCTAACAATTTTTGTACATCAGTTTAAACCGGGGTCACTAGTCTTAGGCCATACGATGATTAACGTGCAGCATAAAGCCTGTATATTTTTTTGCGGGCCCTAGAGAAGATCAAAGGACACACACACAAACACACTTGTTTAGAGGGGCGGCCCGAAAATGCTGCAAATGGGCTTTGTTATGGATTCATATACAGGACCAACCCATCATAAAGCTTCTTGGTTTTAATGAACGTTGCGATGCGTGGCTTTGTGCGGCGGATGGGGCCCTAGAAACATATTACCCTTCCTGTTGCATCGGGTTACATGTGCGTGTAATATGTGTATGCCTGTTGTGACACCACAACTGCTCTCAAAAGGGCCCTGCGTATATGCTGCACCGGCTTGTAATACCGGAATGCAAAACAGGGCCCCCTTTTGTAGCAAAATGTTATTAGTGCGAACTTGACACGGGTACGTTATGGTGGGGGCTGTACTGTTAACGTCCTGGATAGCTTGGGGCATGCTTCCTGATCCTGCCGGTATTGCACAAAAATTGCAGCCATGTTGCGTGTCTTGGCCTGAAGTCTCATAGGGGAATAGACCTAGTTTTTTTTACGGGTATTTTTCCGCGACATTAAAAGAAAACTGGGGGGGATCGGAAAAAACGACCCGGAATCCACTTAATGGCCGTTTTGGAAAAAATGGGGCCTTTTTTGACCATTACGGTAGCAAAAAGCGTTTCAGTTGGTAACAAGACGTGGTCAAAGAAAGTGCCACCTGGGACTGGAAAATTGAGGCTGATTACCGTCAGTCTTGTTCGCCGGTACATACGGTGTTTTTCTTCAATCAAATAATAAACAGGTGCCGTGTCTCGCCTTATTGTGAGTGACGCAAGGAATAGCCTTTTTTCCGAAATGAAATTTTATCTGGGTTGCGGATCGCATGAATTGTGAACGACACATTTTCCTTCCCTTTTTTTGTTTAGGAAAAGGATAAGTAAACCATGAGTTATGCATAGGAGGACCATGCCAGCGGAATTGAATTGAACGGGCCGACCCGCTTTCTGCGTGGCCAAGCAAGTCGCTCGGATTGCTATCAATCTATAGAAAACGAGCTTCTTCCTGAAAGCCTGCATGTATGTCGGGATATGCATGGATTTGACGGTATCACTGCTGGAATTGCACGTCATAATAGCACAGGTCGGCACAGGTGGTAGTTGGTAGTATGAGCAAATAACTATTGTGTTATATTGCGATGTGATGAGTAGCGACAATACTCTACTGACGTGAGCAATAAGTTGGTTCATAAATAACTGCAGCAATGTCTGGACCAAACATGCTTGATCTGGATCAAACATGGCGGCTCCCACGCTCATTTCAAAAAATTATTTAACCTACCACCAGGTTATGCTGGTGCATGGCAACACAATGTACTCATAGAATGTGGGTTGGCTGTCCGTTTGGCTGCATGTGACTGACTTCCATTTTCTAGGGGAGTTTTTAATGGCGGTCGTTGGTTGCGGGGGCATAATAATGGAAATAAAAGGGACGCAGGGCAAGACGGCAAAAATTCGATCAGTTTCCAAGCAACTGGTGTTCTAATGGCCGCCGAAAAAGACCCATTTTCCAGAGTGTAAGAGGCCATAAATCTCGCAGGGCCGCGGAAGGCAGCGAGGATAAACAGAGTTATGGCGGGACCTGTAATTCCAAGCCTGATTGGGCTTGTTGCAAAACCCCTGTCATTATAACTTGTGTCGATGTATCGCTCTTATATACACTTTTTTTGGTCAGCAGAGATATATGCTTACTAGTGTTGGATCATTTATTCTCGACATGTATACTTAATGTGGTTTTGCTTTGTTTCAGATGGTGCAAGCAATTCAAGTATTAAGGTTTCATCTTCTAGAGTTAGAGAAGGTAAGCGCAGTTTTTTTGTACGCTTATTTTAGACGTAAGGTAAGGTCAATGTTTATGGCGGCCATGAGATGTTTTGTGATGCTTAAGACCAAGTTACATGGTATTGGGGTTACTGTAATTCGCATTGTTTGTGTGAACCCATCTGGAATGCTGTTCCACTGAAATGTATCATTTTTGACGTAGGGACCTATATATGATATTGTTGGAATAATAATAATAATAACAATAATAATAATAATAATAATAATAATAATAATAATAATAGTTTGGACTGATGTCACTTTTGTTGCCAGTGTTATTGTGACTTAGTTATAACAACAATGTGACATCATTCTGAGTTTAAATTTTAAGTCATTCAGGGTGTTAAGTTTAAATTTCCTCAGCAGTAGTTAGTGATTTTTGACACTTAGCTTCTTATTTTAAGCAGTTGCTATTGTTTATCCAAAGTATTAGTTGGTAGTATTAGATTACGTTGACCTATCTTTTTGAAAATTTGCAGGTGGGTTATAGCCTGAAAAATGATTTCTCGCGATAACGTTCGATGCCAGTTGTTCCAGTTGCAGTGGGCTATTCCCATTTGAAATTCATTGGAATATTCCCTCACATTAGCAACTAATACTTCTGATAATCGATTGGATCATTCAGAATTGGTTTCACTTTCTACTTTGTTCATCAATGGCATTCTTTCCAGACACGCCTTGTAAGAATACTGTACATACCAACATATTATCACTTAAGTTATTTCAAAATATTCAGTAAGCAGAATAAGCACAAATATTCGCACCAGTCCTTGGCCACCTCATAGTATGAGCAACTTCAGGCTGGTAACCCGAACCGTCAAACTTCGAAATTCAAGGCAGGCCCAGCAAGTAAACGCATAAGTGTTGTTACATTGTTAGGAAACTGCGCATTTCACCCGACCCCCACCGTAACCCTTAACACCGTTGATGTCGCATTGCAGTTGCGAATTTTTGGGGTGGGACCCAGCCAAGAATGCTGATTCCTTTAGTCCGACTCGAGAGGGGTATGCCGCCTTTTCTTGCACCCTCAGCTCGCATGCGGCCGGGATCGCAAAATCCCCCCAATTTCACGGGCAGAAGCAAGCTAATCGTGTAAAGGGAGGTGGGTATGAGGATGAGGATAGGGGTGGGGGGGGGGGGGTCCNAAAACAATTAATCACGGGGCGTCGGTAATAACGTAGCGGGTGTGACAGCAGCCCTGCAGCTTATAGGAAGTGGACCCCATTGTCGCAGCCTCAGCCTCCCCCACCCCTTTGACTCTTTGCCTCCCAAACCCCCCCTGTTCCCTAAACTCTGGGTTGTGTGAAGGACTAATGCGGGCGCCTCTGCAATAACACTTTGTTGGGTATTAGCCCCGCACTCAATGGTCGGGGCTGGGAGTCGCACAAGAATGCCACCGGCTTTCCAATATTTGGAATTGGTCGCATTCCTCTATGCCGTACGTCTGCTGACGAAGGAGGGGCCAGGGGGATGGTACAACAAGCCAAAGAGTTATTATGGGGCTGCCCTCCCATATCACTGCCTGCGATACATAACATGTCAGGGAAGACGGATTTTTAGTGGGGCTTGTTAAGGGACCCTACTGACTAGTATGAAGTGGTTGCTCAGAAAAAAGGACAAATTAAGGAAAATCACTGCACGTACGCAAAATTTATCAGCAATATATAGTATCAGCAACAGTAGTCCGAAAGTGGGTTAGGTAGCCCGGGCATACATGACTCCCTCCAGTGAATAATGAAAGTGTGTTACAAACAAAAATATTCGGTTCACCCCCCCCCCCNCCCCCCCCCCTGGTTTTGGTATAGGGTAGCATCAGCCATTGGTGATTAGTGCTCGAGTTTTATGGCGTGGACAGTTGAAATTTAGGAGTCACCAGAGAGGAACCAATTGCATGGTGTACTAATCCTTGACTTACTTTTAGAGTAGAACGTTTTAATTAGCCCGTTCATTTTCTCCACATGTCCGTATGATTGGTGCTCCACCTGCCACCTGCACCTCGAGTATTTTATTGCTAATAAATGCAGGTACGTCGAACATAAATTAATTGCACGGCCGGGCATTAGGATGCGTTCACTGATTACACTGTCAAATATTGTTAGCGTAATTTACGAAGTAACAGCTCCTTGTTGAAATGGATAGGAAGAGTTTGGGGAACCGGAACCGCTTGTCATTATTAGCAGACACATTCCTAGTAATTGATACACGCGTTCCTGTAATATTTCACAAATTTGGTGCGTTCCACTCGATCTGTGAATAAATTTATAGCCCTGGTAGGACTGGAAATGGTCATTTTCAGAGCATGGCCGCTCTCACATGTGTTCTATGATCTTGGGGATGTGAGGCCGGGCCTACTTGTATGCTAATGTTGGAGCCTATTATGAATGCAGTGGTGCTGTGATATGAATCCAGATTGTCTTATGTAACTGTAAATAAGTGTAGTCGGCAGAAATTTTCCGGATTCGTCACGTTTGGCCTTCTGGCTGTCCGGCTTGGCGTGCATTTCAAGTGGGTTGTAATCCCTCCACGACGAATATTTCAGCGTAATTGCGTCAAATCACGGGCCAGACAAGCAGATAATCCGGGGGAGTTATTAACTGCGCTCTTTGTATGTCCTTGTGGTGTGTTGGGAGACCATTTCCACAGCCGGTACTCCATGACGCCCGTTTTTATTGCGGGGCAAATGAGTAAGGGGAATGAATTCAGCCTGTGACAATGTACCAAGGACTCCTACCAAATTGGTGCACATGAGGCACGTCATGGCTGAAATTAGCGATGTGGCCACGGTGCGACGTCAACTGTCGATTGGCAGACTTCTACTCGTTCTTGGAAGGGATTGGACAGGTATAATAATAATAATAATAATAATAATAATAATAATAATAATAATAATATGGCAACGTTGCGTGGCTCCTTCCTGATTGGTTGGGGTTGCGCGAGCTGTGGTGTGATTGGGTGCAGTGCGCGCGCCTGGTTGTTGCCACATGTGGACTCATGATTAGTTCGACTGATGGTTTCTTTCACCCCCAAGGTGCACGAGCTGTGCGATAACTTCTGTCACCGGTACATCAGTTGCCTGAAGGGCAAGATGCCGATCGACCTGGTGATTGACGAGCGCGACTCGTCGAAACCATCCGGGGCCGACCTGGGAGCGCCATCCAACGGAGACGCAGCCAGATCCACTGCCGACTCGACGTCACACACCGACGGAGCCAGTACCCCCGACGTGGTGAGTGCACGACCCCGGGTCAAACCCACCCCCACATCTTCCCATCCACGTGGCGCCTCCCTAACCGAGTTTTTCCTTGTAAATGTCAAAACGACATTTAATATTTGAAGACTTGTCAAGGGAGGGCAACAAAAAAAAAATGATTTTTATGAATAATTGGTTGATGACGTCACGTTGCTTGGCCCGCCACCTGTGAATTTTTATTTTGGAGAAATCCAAGATGGAGGCTGGTGCTATAGGGTGACGCTAGGTCCCTCCCACCTCACCTTTAGAGCGTAAGTGGCTGGGCACCCCTGGAGAACTCTATTCACAACCTGCCTCATTTATCACTCTTGGCATGGCAGGAAAAGAGCGATATTTTGCCTCCCCCCTTCCCTCCCTCCCTCTCCATCCCCCACCCCTGCCTGCCTTTATCGGGCGCATATTTGGGAACGGGTCGATAATTTTTGCAGACGGGTCAGGCCCATGTCGATTACTGGATCCTCCCCATGGCCTCTCCTTTTCAAAACTTGTTATTGCCAATGGAGGACCCCGTATTATAATAGGGGGGGCCTAAGTGCCGCATACAGACTCTTTTCCGGTAGTATGCCCTGTATGATTTGCCAGAATTAATGGAGGAAGTGGTCCGGAAAATGTCGGTTTCATTAATGTTATTTCCAGATCTAGTTGTAGTTATTGGGCATCGTTCGGTGGCAGCCATACCAATAGGCCTATTGGTTTGACAGAATAAGTGCAATGTGGAACCCACGAGCCTTTGCAGGAAAATTAATGTGGTCGTAGATATGATCTGTCCATATTGGGCATGCCGTATTATTCAGGAATAGTGCAGGATAGTGTGTACACTAGTGCGTTGAAGGAAAACACGTGCCTAATGACACCAACTGATATCTGAATGGCCAAAATTAGGGGTCCACTTATCCATGCCAAAAACAAAAAAAAAGTAGATGGGGGTTCTGAGTTGAGATAAGAACCCCCCAAAAAACTAAGCTTTGTAATATACATATTGTGTATTCTGTAAAATGAAAGATTGGATAAGACCTGACAGGTCGCGCGGATGTGCATTGTGTTCCTGTCATTTATTGGCCAATCGAGCCGCCATGAGCCTGAGGGGGTCCGCGCAGACATTTTCGCCAACATTTGCTTGCAGCACGTCTTTTTGCGGAACAAATAGACAGGCTTAAACATGACTGGGGGTGGGGGAAGGGGAAGGCCTAACAATGACATAATTAAGGGCTATTAGAGTATTCAATCGGGCTCAAAAATGGTGCAATTATCCGGGGTTGGTAGCAAGCCGACCCGGATTGAAAATTCGTTTACAATGCCAGGTCGACCGTACGATATGGGTCATTACGAATTCATGGGCCGGTGCGTAGGCTGCGATGTCTTGTGCCACAATCAATGGGGGTATGGATCGCTTCTCAAATATGCGTCCCTTTTTCCTCTTGTAATTTGAGTTAGGGTGGGGGGTAGGGTGGGGTGGGGGGTAGAATCGACTTTTCTATATTGTTGTCATTTGGGCAGTGCGTCGCTGATTTCGGGACAGGGGCCCCCGGCAGTCAAATTGCAGGTTGTCATGCCCGTGACCGGCGCTTGTTTGCTGGAACGAAACCTGGTCGGGCTGCCAAGAAGCCACGCGACAATCCTTGCCCGGAAGGCTATTGTTGTTCTCCATTTGTATCGCGCATATAGGGTGCACCCGGTGGAAAGAACAAAACGGTTTTATGTTTCTGTTTTGCCTGTCATGGATTCCCCCCCCCCCNCCCCCCCCCAAGATTTGCACATTCCTGGAGTTATACAGGGATTCATTATGCATGGGCGCATGCATGTACTTTGAAGTATGCTGTCGGATTGAAAATTGGAAGTATGTTGCAGTTGGCAGGTCAATTGTTGACCCCGGGTTTCTAAATTGAAAATCAAGTTGACGTGGGTTTGCTACTGCTTATCGTTATTGCATAGTGTATGGCCAGCGAAGATGGAGAATTACTAGATTATTCGTTTATGAAAGAATATTTCCTTGTGCAAAGAAATGAATCAGTGACAAATATTGTCAGTGGTACAGGCGAACTTAGTTACATAAACTAAATTTTAAAGCCGTCCACGTTTACTGTTCCGGTAATATTAGAAATACAGCAACTGGGAAGTACATTCAGCAAAATCTACTGTTATGCCTAGGTAGTAACAATGAACAATCCAAAGAAATCACAGATTTTATAGTTAGGTCAATTATTTATGATGAAACAACAAGCCCACAACCACTCAAATGGCTTATTTGGAATTGTCTGTATTGGAACACCCTGTATACAAATAATGCGCAACTTGTGTTCATGTACACCTAATTATGCATATTCCTAAATATGCAGTAGTATTTTGCATGAGAATGATTTTTACCCATAAAATTGCATACGCATTGACAAGTATTCCCGAACTTTGTAGCCGTGAAATGCCTACAGGGGTCTCTGGATACCCACCGGTCATCATCCTCGCAAAATATCCCGAGTTACGCCCCATTTTTAGCCCATTTTGGAGATGACCATCGGTTTTTTACGCCCCGCGCCCGGACTTATCGGCCCGCGATGCATCATTACGCCCAACCATGGGAATAGTCCGCAATTAGGAAAACTGAATTATAATAGTCGGCGTTGATACGTGAAGCCCATACACTACTAATAAACACGGTCATTTAGATAAGCAGAGAAGCGGTCCCCGATTATGCGCCGTGTGGATGTAGCCGGGCGTGCGCGGGGTATCCAGGCGGGCGGAGTCTGCCTGCCTGTCCCGGCGCGTTGCCTTCCTTTTTCCCCTCGGTGTTTCCAGCGAGGCCTTTTCGTCGCTGGGTGCCCGACCCGACCACTCCCAGGCCATGTCTCTAACGCAGGCTCCATGCCGTTGCTCCTCCCAGATGCTGCTGTTCTTCAGGTTGACAAAAAGAGACAGTGGGTAGAAGCGCTTGGGGTGGCGGGTGATGGAACTGGCCGGTCGCTTAATCAGGATGGACGTGGAGGAGAGTGGGATTTATTGCCATCGCCTAGGAACATGCGAGTACCACGGTGTCGCCCACTCAGACGCGTACCCCTCAAATTCAATTTTGGGAGCCTCGCTGGATTTGCAGGGGTTGTCGCCGACGAATTATGCATGGAGGGCCTTGACTTGTGGTGGATGGCCATCTCTAGGGGTTGTCTATAGTTTTAGAGAGAAAAGATGCGGACAGTTCGCTAGGAAGCCGGCAATGTCGCTGCTTTCCCAAGACGTTCCAAGTAATTGTTTTCCTTATCTGGCACACGTTTTGAGAAACAAAAATATGGCTGGGAGCACTTAAGCCGAGTACACTTGAGGCCGTCGTCTGAGAAAGTACCAAAGTTTGTTTCAGGCTGGATAAAAAAAAAAGGAAGAAGACATGACAAAAATCTTGGTGGAAAAGTTTTCTTTGTCTCCCTTCTCAGTTTCCCTTGTGGTGTGGCAACCCAGGCAATCAAGAGATTGAAGTGGGTCGGAGCGGGGGTGGATGGGTACAGACTGACTGACTATATATGGAGGGAGGCTCGCATTTGATTGGAGATTTCCTCTGACCAGCATTTAGCTAAGAGATGTTTGGACCCTCGTGATGGATGCGCTGCCCCCTCCAGGGACCCCCAAGCCTCATCTAGGCAAGAGTCTGGTCTCTCTGTTTTTTTGTAGGACGTGCTTTTTTTTGTCCGGTGTTTTAGTGACCGTGATGTAGAGCTCGGGGAAAACAAATCTATAGGATGGGGTTGACTTTTTGATTTGAATTGGCTGACTTGCTCGGAGCGGGTGAAATTAGGAACGTGCAGGTGTCTTATTGGCTGGGTTTTTTGACATTTCCAAAATAGGTCAATTTACTCTTATTAATCCCGATGATAAGATATGGTGGCCGCTTCGCTCGTTGACTCTATAGTTGCACAGTTAGCTCATAATTACATGAGTATTGTTTTCAGCTGTTACGGTGCAGTGAGTTTTCGTGTAGCTGTTATTACCTGTCAGTTATTTTGTACACTTCACAACAAAACAAGGATATGCCTATATTCGTGCAATTAAGGGCAGCCAATGATAAGTTTTTCCACTATGAATAAGCCTTGTTTGACTCTAATGTACTGGTACGTATAATGTTTGCTGCTTTGTTCGTCTCTTACCTAATATTTTGGCTAAACAGTGCAATTATAACGGACATTGAACTATTATAATGTCTGTAGTAAAAATTAATTGTCTTAAAGTAGTCAAGTTTTTATTCAGTTATTCTATCAGGTGCTAGGCATTTCTAGTAAGCCAAGATGGCGCCAGCTAGAGTCAGCTACGGTTATTTACAAGCCACGCTTAAGCATTAACGTGGTTTTACATCAGAGCCCTGATTTTGATGTCGCATTAATTGGATGACTCCCGGTAGTAAAAATTATTGGTGCTAAGCACATTAATGAAGACGGCTCACAAGGCTCCATAAACATGTCATTGTTGCTATCGAATTTTATTGTGAGCAAGTCGAGCCGTGTAAGACCTCGTCAAAAAACCCAGAGTTGAATTGAAAAACCGACTTTGAAGTGACAGTCCTTATTTATGGACTTCCGACGCGTGTCTTTATTTTTGATCAACCTTTTTTGCATATGATTTTGTGCCGAGGGCGTGTATGGCATCCAACACAGTTAACCCACACCAGGGTCTGGGGTAATGCGACCTCTGATGTGTACAGGCTGCGGGGAAATATGAAACCCCGCGGAATTGTGATGTAGCCGCCTTCACCCTAATTGGATGGCTGTCAAAAAGTTTTATAATTGAAATGGCTTTGACACAGGGTTTTCCCGCTCTTTGAAGTTTCCACAGCTAATACGAGTCGGGGATCTCAAACGCGCCGGATTAAGTTGCACTCAGAGTGGTTTAAAAGCGGATTAAATGTAACTAGGGACATAGGGGCTTGATTGACAGTGTTTGCCGCAGCTATCACGGCCAGTTGAAGGAGAAAGGCCGGCAACCACTATCAAATATCCAAGGTTTAAACCAGTTGAAGGCCTTGAATCAAACCTTCGTCAATGTCAAGGGCTTTGAACCACTTGAATCCAAGGAAACCATTTCATGGCTTTGAATCAAACCCTTTAATGGCGACGGCAGTGTCAAGGACTTTCAAGCCCTTGAAGTCAAGGAAACCATTTGATCAAACAGCTTGAATTACAGTCACTTCAAGGCTTTCATCAAGACAATTTTGAAGGCATGCTGGCAAAGTGGTTGAAAGTCCACTTGAATTCAAGGAAACCATTTGAAGCCCTTGAATCAAACCCTTGAACAGCTTGAATTAAAGGCGCTTCAAGGCTTTGGTTCAAGACGAATTTAAAGATGGCCATTATGGTAGGCATGGTCGTTCTGAGCCCTGTTGTTGGATGGTCTCTGAGAAGGCAATGAAGCGTAGCAGGCTGGGAAGGTGATGGTGGCCCCGAGGCGGTTGCTTAGGCGTGGAATGCGAGTGGACTCGAAGCCACCAGAGTCGTTAGGAAGCTTCACATTGATGGGAATTAATTGAACGGGCGAGATCAAAAACCTCAAACCCAGGAGGAATCGGTACCCCTTAAAAAAAACAGGCAACCAGGCGATAATGGTGATCCCTGCCAACAATTGCGGTTCCCAAATGCACACAGCACCGTCGCCTCCCTTTAAAAAAAGAGACATCTGAAAGGCTGTCCAAACAAGAGAAACAAGCCATTGAGACCTGTTCCCATCTCCCATGCCTTTACGCAGGAAAAGCAGGGAAAAAACGGCCACTTGAGAGGTCTATTGGGGAGCTCTGAATGGGCCTCTTTGACTTCCCCTCCTGTTGGGGAAGTCATTCGGTGATTGCGGCGGCCATCATGACCTTGACGCAACTCTGTTTGCTTGTGGATTGTTGGTCCAAGTGCGATACAGGCGCTATCTGCAGATTGCAGCCATTTATTCAGCGTCTTATACATTATGCTGGGGTGGGTGTGGACACTTGGGCCGGTTATAAATCAAGTTTGCGGGCCGGGGTAAAGGGTTTGGGCGGAGCTGCTACATGTGCTCGTTACCGGCTCCGTGCCGAACCAGCCGAAAGACACAATGCGGGGTGAGCTGGGTAAAAAATTGCGCCCCGGTGTCTGTCGCAGCCCGAACGGCAGTCCAGATAGGCCAGGCTGATAAAATACCTGTTTGGTCCTGCATCGCTTGTCTCCAGCCCTTTTTCTTCTTTTTCCCATCCGGAGGACTGGGGTCCAGTGTCAACCCGGTTTTTTTTTGTAGGACCCCAGATTCCAGAGAGGCATGTAGTTTTATAGTCTGATATGTTTCTAGTTGCGCAAGATGGCACCAGGGCGCCAAGGGTGGCAGCAGTATGTCGTGGTAAATACGGTTAGCGACAGGTGCTGGAGAGGAGAAGGAATGCCATGCGTATATCACACGGCAACTGTGTACGTGTTGTCTGGCATGGGAGCCAAAAGCCAAAAAAGTGAGTGTCTCGACACGTCGCTGTGACCCGCGCACGTCCCATTTCGTCTGTTCCCCTTCCTTCTTTTCTTAAACCAGAGCTGTCCGATGGCAATCTTGGCGCGAGCCATGAACGCTTGCATGATTTTGTCAGGCATTTATAGCGTAAGCAAACAAAACATGGCCACTGCTCGTGAAATTAGGCTTGGAGACGCGCATCCTAATCTGCCATGTGATCAACCTCGTGCCACAACCCTCTTCTTTATGGAACGGTTTAGCTGCAAAATTGAGCCAGACACATAATGGCGGATAAAAAGTATCGCCACCTCGAAATTTGTCACACCTTTAGCCAGGCCCAAGATGGCGGCCCCCATCTTCTTCTTAGATAAGGCAAGGGGTGTGACAGAGCGCGGCAACCACAAGCCCATTGCCACTTGGGTCGTGTTGCTTGCACATGATGGGGGAAGACTTTTTTTCTTCTTCTTCAGAGGGGGGTGTCTGTTGGGATGGGGGAGACGACAAAAACCTGGCTGCCAACCCACATGAGGAGATGCCTCTACACGCCCCGTCTGGGCTAAGAATAGGCGGCCTACTATGAGAGATGGGATCTTAATCCGAACCCGCCATTTTTGTAGCCTGCTTGGGACCAGGGGGATCAAGTGTGCTGCAGGTCCTACTCACCAGGACCATCTCATTAGAACCACCCTCATATGTGTGGGCAGCCAAAACACACTGGCGCGGGTGCCCGGCCTCATATAAATACAGTCAGTATGTGGCATCCCGTCGGAGCAACCGCGAAGACGTAAAGTGGGAGAGAAATAGCATTGTAAATCTCAATCCCTTCCGAGATGTATCACGCTTGTGTTGGCTGAGGAAAGAGCGCGTTTCTGGCGAGCTGGCCCAGCCGATAATGACGCCTATTGTCTTCGGCCGGACGAGTAATACCGTCTGGCGGCGGCCTAATAAATCTCCCTCCATATTGGTTGGCAACAGGTTACAGATTTACTTGCATTTAAATGGCTGCGCATTAGGACCGAATTCCGGCCGTCGTTGTGTCTGGCAATGACGGAAAAGGTGCGTTTGCTTTGCAAGGGCCCTGAGGGGAGAGGGTACACAAGAATTCCAGGGCGCTGGCAGGGGGCTGCCACTGTCAAAAATAGTGCTGGGGATGACTTCCCCCTTCTCGGCATGGTTTGCGGATTTTTCTTCCGTGCCTACTGAGCCTCGTCATTTCACGCCAGCCTGTATCAGCAGGTTGATTTAATGCACCGTGTAAGGCTGAAAGTGTAAATAAACTAGGCCAGGTTTCGAGATTTTCTTCTTTTTTTTCTGGGAGGTCCTGGTCCCCATCGATTGTTCCAGGGACTGAGGCTCCCAAAACAGTAAATTCAGGTTCCTTTTCATCCGAAGCTGGAACATAGAGAGGCTCCGGTTGGCCGTCCCTTCCTCCGCCCTTATCCAGCCCTTCCTCTCTCCGGATTAAAAAGCCTGGAGGAGAAAGAAATATCCTGGACCAGAAGAGCCATAAATCTCCGCCCGATTTTTTTTTTACCCCCTCTCGGCTCGGAGCGAAATTCGGGCTTTTTCTTGGGTTGGTCTGGCCCGCCTCTTCAGAGTGTGTACAAAATGGCTGCCTGAACTGACATGGCCGGAACCTGAGCAGCTGACTGACATGGAGGAAGATGGCGGCCGGCAGATGGAAATGGTGGCTGAGCACCTGACATGGCCGCTAAGCCACTTGGAAAGTTGCGTGCGAGCTGTTAAATAGGGGGAAAAGGGTGGATTATCGCACACTTGAAGCGGCAGCCATGGCTGTAAACAAATTGTGTGGGCATCGGATGGGATGCGTCAGAGCCCCTCACCTTTGTTTATGAGACGAGCTTGTAAGTTTGGCTTGGGGACAACGTGCTGGCAGTAACCCCAATGGGGTCACGGCGGCCCTTTTTCTTTTTGGGCTTGAATGAGGCTGAAAGTGCGCCAGCTTGGCGCCCTGCTGAGGTGTTGATTTGATCGTAAACAAATATGCTTCGCCACATGTGTGGGACTTCAATCATTCCTGAAAACCCATGCCTCACAGCCCTTTTAAAAAATTTGGACGAGAAAGATGGCGGTGGCCAGTCTAGGCGACATTGGATGACCAAGATGGCGCCCAGCGCAGCTGACACTATACGACCAATATGGCGCCGTGAATGGTGCTCCTTGAGATATGTGGAGCTGCAGGGAGCACCATCTAGAATGGGGGGGAAAAAATGGCAGATTTGAAGCCGAGAAGGAACGATAACCGACACTGCCGGAGGGGGAAATGTCACCTCTTGCGGGCTTGAATTTGCATTCACGGGCCATGTGCATTGAGGAGAGAAATCACTTAGCCCCCGGGGGGTCGAGCCCGTTTCTTCGTGCTGTTTTATAGAGCATTATCATTTTATTGACTCCAAATAGCTTGTAAAATGGCGAGAATTCGCGGGGCTGTCGCGGGGAAGAAGATGCGAGTGTCACAACGGCCTCGTTCGGGCCGATAATAGCATGTAATGGGGCCAGGCAGCATCCCTGCGAAAAAGAAGTGCGGAACACTCGTTTTCTGAGGGCTGGAAGGCGACACTAGAATTTTTATTTGGCATTTCAGGGAGCCACTGTCACTGTTGGAGAGAGTACCGGAAGTCAGGCACCAATAGTTCCGGTGCTAACTTGGCTTCGCGATTGGTTCAACCTGCTTTTACTGAAGTGTCGTCGGTTGTGATTGGTTAAAAAAAGTGCTGGAGCAACGGGGCAGATTGAGAAGACTTGTATCTTATTGTGCACTGCAGGGTGCCGCATGACTCCAGCCACCAGGTCGAAGGTTGTCAGAATCAGAACGGGCCGATGGAACCACTCAATTTGGAAGGTGCCAAAAAAAAAAAGATTAGGGGGCCTTGGATGAAGTCCTTACACTGCTGCATCCCTTGATTTATTGCCTCCTCTTGTTTGGAATGTGGATAAGCATTGGGTTGATAATCCATCCGCACGTCGTATATTCAGTTGCACCCTCAGCCAAAGGAAAAACACTTGTGTTGATGTGTGCAGAGTATGAATATTGGGCCTATGCCTAAATATAATATTGGTTGGTAGAGCCGAGCACATGCCGTTCTAAGTCTGTCGAGGACCACCCTGCATGAGGATAGGTGGGGAACAAGGCTCCACCGTTTTTAATGGTGACTGCTGCCTCGGATGGGTGGTTCTTCTGGAAGGGCGCCATGTTTGAAACCATTTCCTTGACAGGGATGACCAAGAAGAGTCATGCTAACAACCTCGTTAGCATCAGGCTGGATGGAATAGTGGGTAGGCAGGGATGGAACCGGACAGGTATATAGACTCAGTTTTTTGGGAGAGGAATAATCCAGCGTAGAAATCCGGATTTGACAGCTGTGCGTTGTTAGTGGTTGGAAGCTACAAGTCGAGAGCCCGGGTTGGAAATTTGCGGGCTGCACGGCTGGCTTGTAGGAAAAGTTTTGCTGATGCCATCATTAATTCATAAAGCAGGCCGCCTGATGTCGGTGTCGGACCAAATCCCAAACCTGCAGTCTCTGCAGGGACGCCGCCGCTTCTCTAAAGGGCTTTCGAGTTTCTGTGGCCTCATAAATGAGGGATAAATCCACAGGTTTCTATCAAGTCAAATCGAGGTGCTGCTGAATAAGTCAAGTCGCGCAGGGGCACCCTGTAGCAGCCAGGGGAAAACCTCCAGAGCATTTGTGCCCACTCTGTCTAATGGCTGGCTTCGCACTGGGGTAAACTTCCCCTAGAAACAATTTAATGGAATCTGGAGCTAGGGACCATTAAAATGAAATACGGTTCGGTTGGATCGGATCAATCTCAACCGGAGTATTTGCCAAGAATCGAAAGCGGCAGGATTGTTCGGCACTATTTTAACACCCACACCCCATAGGAGATGGATCTATCCCAAGTTTTGTTCTGACATAACACCCAGCTCGATATCTGCTCTTATGTGTAGCTCCAAATGGGCGGTGACTAAGGTCTGACCCCCCATGGTAGTCATCTCTGGGTGTTTGTTATTCCTTTGGAAGACCTTCCTTTATCAGGAACTTGACACTATGTTTGGCATATTAAATAATGTGGGTGGCCAGCTTACACGTTCCCTCCTTCGCATCAAATATTCAAACCTTAATACAATATCCCCCCTCCTCTCTCTCGGTACTACCCCCGTCCTTTTATTATCTGCTAATGTCGCATGGTAGTATGAAATTTTATGAATAGGTAATGCCATTGATTTTAATATCCGGCAGGGTGGAGGCGACGGGCCGTGTAAGAGGAAGGGATTAGGTCGATCAGAAGGGAAGCTGCATGCAATCAGCTGGAAACAGAACATAACAACCGTCCGCCATTGCCATTTTCCCCGCAGACATCTTAGTCGCCCCAGCCAAAGTAGGCATAAATCACAGGGACAAATTTGATTACCATGCATCAACCACGATAAGGGATCCGGAGGAAAAGTCGTATCTGCATTGTTGAAAATGGGGGTGGTTGACAGGATATCCCTAGGTATATGTGAAAATAGTATTCCCAGCAGCCCGTTGTCATTCCCCCTTGGTACTCGAGCTTGTTGAAGTCGTGCCCATGTCATTCCCAACTGCTGCCTGCATCATTGAAGGCCCTCTCTCCATTGAGGGCCAAACGGTGTTGCCAAATCAGGCGATTGCCCTTTAAGCTTGGCCAATAATAAGAGGAGGACTCGATTTGTTTGTTGTGGTTGGGACTATCTGGAGCATGTGCAGGACTGAGTATGTGGCGGGCTGTCAGAGAGGGTGACGTGGACGGGACAAAAGGCGGGCTCTCTATCGATTGGCATCGCCTAACAATGATACAGGGATGAACAATTAGTTCCAGCTGGGCCCTGAGTTAGCCTCACCCCGGCTCTCAAGAGGCCCAGGCATGCAGGCAGGCAGGCCAACTGATTTGTGGCTGCCCCCTCAAGGATTATGGAAAACCGTGCCGGCTTAAGTCAGGTATATCAGAATGGGCCGATAAAGAGCTCTTCATCATTCTGGGCCCATTTGTTTGTCAGCCGGGCCCGCAGGCTGGAGTGGTACTTTTGCTAGGTCCTTTCTGCATACCGGTTGTTGAAATTGTGACCAAAATTGGCAGGTCGCGGTGCGTATGATGATATGGGTTTTGGTTATTACATGTCTGGAATAACGTCGCAGTATATAATAATAACAGCGGTGACGTCATTCCGAGCTTGTTAAAATTGGTGTAGCATAGTGCTCATAATCAGTTGAACAGTTGGTGCGCGTGATATCGGTTCAAACGTTTTGAAATTTTCTTTAGTTTGGGTTGTATCATGTGGTTTCTGTTGCCATGTTGCCAGGAAATATTTTTCTCCTGTAAAAGTAGGAAGAAAGTGAAGAATTTTATTGTTGAAATTTGTTGCCCATTTTCTAGCTGGAAAATGTTTCCTGGCAAATGTGAAACCACACATGAAGGTAGATAGTAAACCGAGGATTTATCATTGTTGGTATTATTGTCGCCAACAATTAATAACAATGATAAATGTGCCTGTAGGTCTAATTGTAGCAGCGTCTGCAATATTTTGACTGCCTATACAGTATTTAATTATGATTGACTGTTTACCAAACAATTCGCAGAATAGAAATACAGCCGGCCAAGCTCTACAGGCAGAATACGTGAATATTTTTTTTGGTCGTGTCGAGTAAAAATTAAATCACAGCTTGAAACAATTGAAATAATTGTCACTCGAAATGAGCGGGTATTATGCAAACCGGTATAAAATAATATGGGTATGCACGTTAATTAGCTATATAAATAGCTGGCTAGTACAGTATTATTATTGCTAGTTGACCCACATCTGCCTTACTACACGCACAGCCCTATAGTAATGAATTAACCTAGGAATTATCGCTTTTTTGCTTTAAAAAAGGAGTGTGTAAGTGGTGTGTTATTAACCTTCACTCAAAAAATTTACGCAATGTATTGTTCCTCCCCCCCACTACTATCAATGCCTGATTCATCCAGAGGCATCACGTAATGTGTGAGGCATCAAATGGACCCCCAGAGTGGAGGACAATAAGTCCGAGAAACGCAGATTGAGCTGAAGTACTAGGGGGGACTTGTGGCCAAATGCGATTACTTACATTACGGTGTCATGCTTCATTTTTGTCACTCGTGGGTCCTCCCCACTTGTCTTTCAAGAGAGGCCTTCCATGCATAATTGGGCGCATGTGACCAGTCCTGGAGTTATGTGCAGTGTAGGTTTCAGTGTGTTATTCTCACAAAACTTTATTCAAAAAAATGCGTGTACAGTTGAAGTTGAAATTTTCATTAATACGCTGGTACTACTTGGCCTCAGTGCACCATTTCCACAATGCGGAGTGATATTTCTGTTGTTTCCAAGATTGGCCGACAGGACCTGGTAGGGTCTGTACCACAAAAGCCTCCTCAGCATCAAGCCTGGAAGAGGCGAAAATTAGATTTTCGGCAGTCAAGTGCGCTGATGACTCTCCCCCAACCGGTCCTCAATTTTTGCCAATCACTCGATGCGCCAATCTAATCAATCGATTGCGTCTTTCTGCCAAGTGGCTGAAAATGGCAGAGGCGAAGGGGAGGTGTCCATGCTGATTAATCAGGTTAGAGGGGGAAACTGGTGGTGTACCGTCGTGGAGGGTACCACTATCTTTGGGGCTGCTCAAACATTGGCTGAGACGAACGTGTGATGTGTCGGCGGGACAAGTCAAAAAAGAAAAGAGCAAGCAGAGGCGCCGCTCCTGGGCAAACACCAAAGGCTACTGGATACTTTGCACAAGGAGCAGTGTAAACGCGGCGGTCCAAAGTTCTTGGGCGACGGCGTCTTTTGTTGCTGGTCTCTTGTTTGGCATCGCTTTCCAAGGGGATTGATATCGGCTGCTGGAGTGCCGGACTAAGATGCTCCCCAGAGTGGCCGGGATTAGTGTTTTCGCCGTGTAGGCAAACATCCATATCTATTGAGTTTGACAGGGGATAGCTACCGGTCTCTTGTCGGTGTTTGGGCATGTTGACTTCCAGGATATGACTTTTTTCTAATATTAGCCGGTAGGTGCGCTGCCATCCGGTATCAGCATGGCGGACGGATGCGAGGCGTGGAAGTTATTTGAAAAATTACTGGCAGATGAGTGAGTGGTATGGCAAAAGGGGGGCCGAGGATGGGTCCGGGTGTGTGTGTGCGAGAGAGAGAAGAAATAGTTGTGGCTGTTGCGGGGATGGTGGGGAAGAGGGAATGCGGCGGCCATATTGGTGCCGTGGTGGTAGGGCCGTTCCAGGGGCTGTCTGACCGTGACGGGGAGGCATGCCGGCTGTCAGGGACTCATCGGCCCAAGGGCCAGCTAATTGCCACGGGGCCAAGGGGCAGGAATTCGCCGCAGGGGGCATGCAGATAGGAAGAAAATGGCGCATCCACCGACGACATGCCTCCGAGTGCCGGCAGGCTGGAGAAATATCCTTGAAAATATCAGGTCCTCAGGAATGCAGGACTCTTGTTGTTCTTTTCTTTTTTTGCTTCTTTCTGGTGAGGTTCCGTTGGAAGGGCGGCTGAGAGAGGCAGGGATGACCTGGTTGTGAAGGAGGGACGTCCCGTGGGGAACCTCCCAATTCGCCAGGTCGGTCAGCTCTGACCCCCTGCTGCCAAAATTGCCATTGAGATTGGGGAATGGACTGGTCGACGAGTGACTTCGTATAGTCCAAAAGGAACAGGGTAGGAGGAGAGCTAAGAAACAAAGCTGGGGGTTTTAGTGGCCCTTTTCAGCCTGGGATTGAGGGGACCCTGGCCAGTCGTGAACAAAAGTCTAGTTGCCCTTCATAAGCTTCTTGGCCGCTTTCATTCCAAAGTAAAGGTTAGCACACGGTCGTGATAATAGAATTAGAAGCGGGTAAAGACGTTTCTAACGGGTGGCCTAAGGAGGAGTTGCATGTAGGTGAAGCGACAGAACAGATGTAACGTGGAGCCAGCTATGGCCATATTTGTCCATTTTGTGGCCAGCGATTGCATGCTTAGAACAATGGTTGTCATTTGGTACGTCGCTTAAGGGCTTCCTGCTGCACCGCAAGTGGGCGGGGGAGGGCCCCAGAACCATTACTTTGACAAGATGTTCGCAACTTACATGTTACATGCAACGAGTTTGCGATTCGTAAACAGCAATTTGGTTGTTATTGCGCGGCCACATCCAGCCGGCGAAGACAACCAGCCTTGTCGAGCATTGTCCTCCTCTCTCTGTCTGCCACCCCTCTAGAAATGCAGGGGCATCCATGGAAAAGAAAATAATGTCTAACAGGTCATGAGGCGTGTCGCATGTGCCCTGACGCTGACTCGCCGACCAACCGGTTGGGATCTCTCTTTTGATGGAATCGTTATTGACAACTCAGCCCGGGGGGCAGTTGGCTGACCCTGGACGCGGCTGGGAATGCACCTGGACTTGCCACGGGATGGCAGCTGGAGTAGGAGGAGGAGAAGGATGTGGACCCATGTCACAATAGAACAAGAAAACATTGGGTTATCATCTCAGGGGGTCAGCTCTTTGGCCACAACCTACCACGTTGCCACCTTGTGAAGGATGGCCACCTTGTTAAACTTTGTCTACCTCGCCCAACCCCACCTATAGTGGATATGATTAGCCTTAGAACGTATCGTTTCCCCGCTTTGTATACCCATAGTAATGGAATTCTATTTTGCAGCGTCCCCCGTCATCGTCGCTGTCCTTCACGGGTCAGGGCAACGACGACGCCAGGTCACCGGGCTCAGGAGGCACTCCAGGACCTCTCAGTCAACAACCCAGCTCGCAGCAGAGCACGGACAACAACAGCGAAGCAGGTAAGGAGAAGGAAACCCTCCTCCTCCTCCTCCTCCTCCTCTTCCCTTTCTCCCAGATTCATTATCGGTTTCCCCTACCAGCTACCATAAGAACCCGAGATGTTAAGGGATAGCAATCGCTCCCTCGGGGGATTCCTGCACGACCGTCGAATAGGAACGATTACGATACAGCGACGCAATGTAATTACAGGCGTCGTGCGGCGCCTCAGCCTTATCCCAGCGGCGGGGTCGACATTTTTCACCCAATATTCAAAACAGTCTTATGCGTTACATCCACAAGGGGCACTTTATCACGGCTCTTTCAGCGGGTTAATGAATAGTGGGCCTGATGGAAAGTCGCGGAGGAGTGTCTGAGATTTGATGCCAAGCGGGACGACTATCTGGCGAGATAGCAAAGGCGGCGAAATAGCTTCTTATAGAAAAGCAGCGTTTCTCGTTTCAACCCGAGGGGTGGTAGGTGGGAGGGGGGTGGGGGAGGAAGATAGCTTTCTTCCCTCCCGCCAGCACATTTCTTCGGGGAGTTGGCCCCTAAGACGGCATTCATACTGTCTTATACATTCATGCATTGTTTGCATAATATATCGCCCGTCGGCGAGAGCTCCAATGGTGTCGTGCGTTATATTTTATGCGGGAGATGGAAAGTGGAGGAGGAGGCTGCGACTTGTGGGGGGACTCGAAGACACTTTAGTGCTATAGGCAACCAAATCTACATGGGAATAACCGTGTTGGTGGGCTCGACAGAGATAGGGAAAATGTCGCTGCGATTAAAGTTATTGCCTGTAAGATTTTGTGGGGGGCGGTACTGGCGTGGGACACCTATGCAACATGAAGTGCAGCTTCCGTCTGTAGTCGGACCAGGAGGGCTCTTGGCCCTCACAAGTGGTTTATTTATTTCGCAGTATTGGGGAGAAGCAGACCCCTGCTGAGCTTCGACCTCAAAGATTTCCTTTGTATTGCCAGTAGGCATTCAGGATATCCCTGGGCATTCACTGGGGCCAAAAGGGACATGGCAAAGCGGTACAAGTGTGAACACAAAAGGTTCTGCGCCAGCTTTTATTTTGCTATGTTAGTAGAAACTGTTCCCAGTAACATTCGATGAACAAGTGACACTTAGTTTTTTCGCTTGTACAGTATGTCTGCTGTCTGGAATAGGCTATATTAGGATTTGAGTAACTGAAAGATCAATTTTTTAACTTCGAAGTTTTTCGCAGAAGGCGATTAGTAATTTACTAAATTGTCTTTTTATAGACCCTACATATGAATGGAAATGGCAAATATGCCAAATATTAAATATTTGGCATATTTGCCATTTCCATTAGTATGTAGGGTCTATACAATCAGCGACAACAAATTTTATTGTCGCTGATAGTTCTCCAAGGACCAGTTGTGCCAAAATAAATTAGTCAAAAATCTGTGATTATGTACAGGTAATTTACAATACACAATCAGACATAATTTGACACATTGCCCTTAATTTGAGTTGATGCAACCAACTTTAAAGCTGAACTTTAATGAAATTGACATGTCGACATTATTTTGTCATGCCAGTTTGAATGATTGCCATATTATGCAACCAGCTGTGTACAATAATATCAGCATTATTGCAGTATGTGAAACAATAGGGAAATCATTAGCACTTTCTCTAGACGAATAATATTTTGTGAATATCAAGCCCAAATTATGACAGCTTGGACAACAAATTCAAGTTTCATATGATTCATCTAATATTATTCCTAACAACCTTAGCTAAACATTATCCAGGCCCCCAGCAACATCAATCCCAGGACAGCCTCTTTTGTGAACGACGAGCAGGCAAAAGTACTTCGCCATGTTAGACCCTGTTTCTTGTTGTGCAGTGGAAGGAATGGCTGTTGGTGGAGGGAATAGTAGGCCACCGGGATCGCTTACCGCCATTCTTTGGCCGAGGCAGGTTATCCCATTGCAGGCTGAATGCCTGACGTTTCCCCCCGGGCCTTCCCAGCATTCTGTTCAGCCGATGATCTTTTTAATCGCAACAAAAGGAGATGGGGGAAGAAGAGCGCATTTTGTCCCTGCTGCCTCCTCAATGGAACCCACCATCTCCAAAAAACGGTTTCAAAAAAAAATACATACCAAATTATTTTTGGGACTTTCTACGCGCGTGTGAACCATTGGTGGCAGCAATTTGTCGAATTAAGGCCAAGTACGACCCCCCTCCTCCACTTCTTTTTTTTCTTCTTTTGGAAAATGCTTTGGAAGCAGGGAAGAGCATTGCTCCCCAGAGCACCCCTCTTTTCCATGACCCCCCTCCTTCTCTCCCTCATAATGGGGGCTTAAAACGGGCCACAAAGCTGCGAAGCTGTGTGTTGATGATCCTCCACCTTCGGGGGTAGTCAAACAATTGCAGGCAGTGATGCACAAAGAGAATGGGCAAGGGGGAGACCGCATTGTTGTGTCTGAATAGAGGACATGGCCAGGGTCGAGCTATTTTTTTCCTCCGTATTTTTTTTTTAAAAAATGCGCGGGTGTAATGTGGGCGTTTCTTTTAAAACCTCCTTGTTATTACGGCTGTAAGGAGAAAGACAGTGTTGCTTGGGGCCAACTGCCAAAGTGCCACTAAAAAGAGGCTCAGCGGTTCTTAGCTCGGAGACCTAGCAATGAAATCTCATTTATTGCTGTCAACTCCAGCCTTAAAATTCCATCTCATGTGCGCGAGAGGGGGTTACATTTTCCCCAGCCAAACCAAACTGCATCCCGTATTGCTCCTGCGAGAGATAAGTTCTCTCAGTATGTGTTTTTTTTAATGCTTGCTGGCACATTATTGACTGTATGAACCGCAGGCCGCCTGTGAAACCGCAATTGCCGCTTGCTTTTCGCCGGCAGACAAAAGAAGTCATTCAAAGGGGTCTGGCCTCGCCCTACTAGGGGTCAAATTACACCCACACTGCTCCTAATTTTGTGTGGATTCGACCCCCCCGGATGTCACGGGCAAAACTATGTTCTAAACTGCATCTAGAGGGCGAGTGTTAAAGTCTTAAATTTGTAATTAATGCGGACTTATGGTGCATCCGCGTTTTGGAAAGTAGGCCTGCAGATATTATACATGAGGTGTAAGTAATGCATTGCGGCTGTGAGTGCACGTACTATGGTCATGTTTGGAGTTGCCGAGAGTCATATTTGATATAGTCGGTCCAAGGAAAGACTGGGGGTCGTTAGCAGTAACTATAGCAGTGGGACGAAAATCCGACCCAGGGTTGATGGGATAGTGAAATTTATTTATTTATTTATTTATTTATTTTGGCAACCCGTGCTAGGGCCTTAGGCCCTCTTAGGGGAGTGGAATACCACCATTCGGTGCAGGGGACAGGATAGGGATAGTGAGGGGGTGCAGTCCCTCAAGTTGGGGGTCGTGTGCAGTCCCTCAGGGGGCCCGTTCGCCAAGATGATCCCCTGGATGCGGGTCCGACACTCCCACCGACACCGCACCTCATGGCCTGGACAAGGATAGGAAAGGAAGGTTCAAGCGGCTGTGGCCTGTTAGGGATATTGAAATTAAGTTGCCAGACGCAATTGGAACCCGAAATACGGCATACCCCACTTGAATATCCCATCAGGCATCTGTACATTTATCCACGGTAAACATTCCAAAGTATATTCCTGGACCTACTGTAGTATCCACTAGTTAGCCAGGTATAGCAGGCTCCTAAGGTTTGATCTGTTTTTCCAAGGAGGGGATCCTCATAAATTATGGCCTAAGCACCTTGGCGTTGATGGGGGATAACTGATGATTGGAAATTAGAACACAATTCCGGGCCTAATTTATAGCCGGCATTAGAGCGTTATTAGCCTGATTCGGATGAAGTGGTGAGTACTGGGAGAAGACTGTTTTTGTATCGCTGAGGGTGGATTTGCATTTTGGAAGCGTCACTCCAGAGGGAAGGGAGACCAGTGTCGGAGCAGTCATTTTGATTCATGGAAAACATTCCGGGTCATCGCTTTTTTTTNGGTTGGGGGTTGGGGGGAGGGGGAGGGGGGAGGGATTTTGATGCAAAGCACTAGGGCTGTGTTGTGGGGAGGAAATGCTTCCAAGGATCAATCCGAGGGCTCCTTTTATCTTGATACATGTGTGCCTTGATGGCAATGAGCAAATGGATCCACAATGCCAGCCTCGGCGACAATTGGGTCTGGAAGACTCCTTGGCGAGTTGTAAAAGCCGGAGTGGAGAAGGTTTATGTTGCCTTGTGGACCAGTCTGCCTGGGAAATGGGATGCTCTGCTCTTACGGATTCACTCACACCCTCGGATGCATGCGAGAGTACTTTCCCGTGTTGACATCGACTGGTTTTGAGAAGAAAATCCTTGGATTTTTTTTTTACTGGCTGAGATTTGTACATATTGCTATTCGAGGAAATATCTAGCCTCCAACGAGGTTTATGCACTGATTCATAACTGTGTAGCCTCCCCTGGGCAACCTGATCAACTCCATCTACTGCCAGATTCATGTAACTTCGAACCTTGCATGCACAATTAGTAATTAATTTATATAAAAATAAAAATAAAATGAAATTAATGACGGTTCATATTTTTTTAGTTCTATGCCAATTCCTTGTTGAAAACGTTTGACAGAATGCACATATAGACCGAGCTATAGATACAGTATATACACTCAATAGAAAGGGAAGTAATATGAACCGGAGTATAGCTCGTGTCACTATTGAGAATTGATGCGTTAAATGGACGTGCGGCACGTACTTGCTGTTTTTTTTTGTTTTGAAAAGATCTTGAAACGACATGACTGACGACATCGTGAGAAGACGATCAAGGCGTCGACCGGTCGCGCCGAGTTTGGTGCCCTTTGATACGGAAAAGTGCGCCAAAAAACGGGCGCAAAAAAAAACACAAGCGTTAGTGTCTTTATTCGCCGCGTTCATTAGTGAATAAACATAAAAAGAGCGTTTTGGCGCCGGGTAATGGGAGCCATCTGTTGGGAGCCCGCAAGTGTCTTGCATCGTAGAGTAAACACCAGGGAAACAAGGTGGGATTGATGCTTGCCGGTTTGGTTCATTTTGGGGAACGTAAATCCGAGTGTGTAGCCACGGTAGGGTTGGAAAGTTAAAACAGCCGGTTCAAAAAAACAGTGGAAAGGAAAAAAAAGGGCGGTTGGCCGCCATTAGCTCTCTTCCATCCCCCCATGGTTTTACCCCGCGTGTGTTGTCTGAAGACCAAATGGCCGATGTTAGTGCAAAGGAATGGGGCTGTCCTGGTTGGGAAGCTGCCTGCTTGCTGCTAGCTCTTGGCAGAGCTTGGCACCGTGTTTGTTTGATCCTAGGGGATGGGGGAGACGGGAAAGTGCTACACCACGAGTGGAGTGCTGATGGCAGCCCAGGAGGAGAAGCCAAATGTCCCGATGTTGGTTGGCCTCTGGGGCTAAAAATGCTGGAGGGGGGGAGGATGCTGGAACATTCTCGGGTTGCCAGTTGAAGCTGATGAACAGTCATCTGGCAACATGCAGAGGTGAAGTTGCCAGGTGAAGTCGCTGATAGTCACAATATGTTATGAAAATGACAGGACTAGTTATAGACAAATTTCAGCCATTTCGTGGCAGTACACTGTGGGGTATGAAATAAATGAAAAGAAATAAATATATTCAGGCTCGATCTAACAGACTGTTGAGTCAGTCAGTTTTGTTCCTCACGCCCTTTGACTGAGGCATTGTTTTATGAACATGGTGGCAGTGTTTCGGAGGACAATGGGATCTGCGAGTATGTCGCAGCCGATATCGAAGTCGAGGATCTGTCAGCGGGAAGACAATGCGCTAGATGGGGGTGGATCCGGCAGTTAGAGGCTCGTTAATGGTATCAGTCTGCAGACACCTCCACCGAGTCCCACGTGCACGCAACGGCTTGTAAACAAACGGCGGCCATTTTTGTTGTCGGCGTCCAGAATATTTGCACCCCATTCATCAAGCTCGGGGCTTTGCCCTCCCCTCTTTCAGGCATGGTCAAACGCAATATAGGGCTCCCAGCCTGCCATGGCATGGGTAGGAAAAACAGAATAGAGAGAGTGAGAGTGAGGGTAGAAAAAAATCATAGTTTGGAAGCCGGTGGGTCGAAGACAGATTTTGGGAGTTGAAAATAGTGTGCGGAGTGATATGGAAGCTGTTGAGAGGAGTTGTGCGCTAGCTGACGGGACGAGTGCAAGAGAGATTGGCTTTCAGCATGGCCGCTTCGCAGCCTGTGTGCTGAACTGTCAGACCACAGATTCTAATCGCGTACGTTCCTCCACCCAACCACCCCCCTGCCCCCTGCTCTGCCATCCAGCGGACTGGTGTTTTGTGCACACTGCATGGCGAAATGCATATGTCAACTGCACTCCCGAAGACACCCGTGACACATCTTTTGGCACAGTCAAGCACAATATTGGTATTCAAAATATTGCAACTATTAATATGTCATCCATGTATATATTTTGCACAGTCAGGGACAATATTGGTATTCAAAATATTGGAACTATCAATATGTCATCCATGTACCTATTTTGATTATACTTTCATGTAGAGAGAAATGCCATTATTTATTAATTACTCGATTAATTATGTATGACAGCCATTTTTATAGGGGCGTACAATTAATGTGCAGTAGTTAATTGAGTACCCCCTTCTAGCAGGCAGAATTTAAAAGCGGAATTTGCGATGCGTACTTGCACTGTTAACACCTGTCCGGGCAGGTGAAAAGAGCTTGGCTAATGTTAACACAAAAGGGTGGTTATGCGGAATAAGCCATAAAAGCTCAAAACACTTCAGGGGTTGAGTCACGTGGTTGGCACCACTTAGCGGCACGTGCCTTGATCTTAGAAAAGCTAGGATATGCGTTACATGGTATTTCTCATGCTCATGCTAAACAGCACCAATGGCCGGATCTTTTCAAGGGAGAGAAATTTCACACCCTTTATGACTTCCCTCGGGGTCGAACAGGCACAACTTAAATGAGCAAGTCCAGTTTATATATATATATTTTTATTTTTTTTAAAAAAATATTGATTAGATGGGTAGTTTTTGCATGGTTGGGAGTGGACATTTCCTGTCAGCGCCATCTGTGAGCGGGCATGGTAACTACGAATCGGAATTGTAGTGTGAAGCACTTCACTCACACCTTTTATCATGATCAGAGTCGCCCCTCACACTATACCAAACGAGACAGCCTTTCACGCTTACCTAGGCAAGTCTTCATCAAGGGAAAAGACGACGGGGGCGAAGAAGAAGAAGAAGAAGAAAAAATGGCGAGCGAAGAAAGTGTTCTTAAAATCATTTCTTCCCGACAATGAACTTCATTTTCATTTCCCCGCTTTTATCTCCGGCTGACAAGAGCCATTGTGCCAGCCTCTTTTTCTACGAGGGGTGGCAGTTTTCAGTTTCGTTTCCCATTCTTGTAATTTTTTTAAAAAAGGAAAACTCGCTGTTCTTCCTACCCCTCCTCCTCCGCCCGTTTGTTTTACCCTTCTTTTTTTGATGCCAGATAAAACTTTCTTCATTAAAGAAGAGTTGCTCTGCATACAAGATGGCCTTTTGGGCAATGAAGTTTTGAACCGGAGTGGGAGCAGGAAGGAGACGGGAGGGGGGGAGGGGGAGGGGGGAAGAAAAGTGCGATAGATAGATTGCTACAGCGTGCGCCTTCCCTTACGATTCACTCTTGGAAATTAAAACTGGACTGGAAAGATTCATTAATGTTTTTTTTTTCTTCCCCCAGTTCCCCTCCCATCTGCTAGATAGGAAAAATTGATAACGCCTCCCCCATCGTACATTTCTGCATTCATTTACACGATTTTTTGGCAACATGACCATCCGCGCCACCTGTCGTCTGGTCCACGCACTTTTCCATAAAATAATCGAACCTGATGTTTATGAATAGCGTTGGAAAGAGGCTTTAATGAAAATCCGTCGCTCCCGTCAAGACGACTCAAGAGTAAATTTTCAGAAAATTTTCCATGCCCCCCCCCCCCNCCCACCCCCCTCCTTCTCTTCTCCGCCATTCCCTGCGATTTGACGCCATCACCTTTCATTAGACGCTGGTGCTGGGCCCTAGCTCTAAGAGAGAGCAGGGGAAGCTTCCTTGGCGTTCCCCACTCGTGTATAATGCATGACGGGGACGGGCGGAATAATTACCAGGGCCCTGTGTAAGGGAAGGAATAAATGAGTCTTTTGTTTCAATTCACCACCAGCTAGACAAGAGACGAGCAACTTCCAACTCTCGTTACCCCCACTAATTAGCGGGGGAGATGCTGAAAACTGTGGCAGGGCGAAATATAGCCGGTGTTTAGCCGGGGCATAAAAAGAGCATAAATATGACTTGCCACACGACACACTCGCCTAGGGCAGTTAGTCACTCGGGTTGGAAAAGGAGTGTCAACTCGACGTCTCATATGTTGAGTGCGTGTGAGTGCGAATCTTTGCTTGGCACACCGACCGGAGACTGTGAATAAGATGGTGTAAAATACTGTAATATACTATGTCGAATCCTGGGCCAAATTTTTGAGTGAGGTTGATGGGTGAGTAGTAGTCAGGGGGTATAGGAAAGAGGGATTGCGTGCCGCTGGAATCTAATTATGCAAGAACAATTGCGGGGCTTTTTACGTAAGGCTAAATCTCATTTCCCCCCTCACACCAAAGCCCATTACAAACCTTACCCGGCGTTAATCACATCGAAATCCGATGGAGGGGAGAGACTCAGGGGTGCCCCAGTCACCCCACCCTTCAGAGAGAGAGAGAGAAAAAAAAAATAGACAGAAAGGGGGGGACTTCTGGGGACCCCCTGCGACACTATACCACCCTGGGTGCGACTTGATGACGGGCTCTGCATTTGCATAATCATTTTACTCGTAATCTGCTATTAAGGAAATCTTATTTCGTCTGGCCCCTTGGCAGCCTGGTAATCGATTCGTCAGCCAAGAGTTGACATTGCTGTGACCAACCGGTGACGTTGGGTGAAGGACACTGCCCGATTTATTCAAGCTCAGGCCGGGACAGTTGAGACGGAATAAATTTTTTGTGTGTAACTCACCCAGCTATCTGCAAGTTCAGTATATGCAGAACATGAAACCTACATAATTCATGGCGGCATCTTGGGGGGGAAAAAATTATTGTTGTCCTAAAAAAAAGAAGAAGAAGATGGAATTTTGGACCTTGCTGCGTTATATTCACACTTGTAGCTTTGGCGCTGAAATCGATAAGCATGGCGATGACGTAAACGCCGCATTTAGGCGACTGGAATTGAGTGGGCGGTAGCAAAAACATGGTACGTGCAAAAATGGAGTTTTCAGACTGAGTTGAAGGTGAAATTTGGTAGTGCGTGACATGGGATCTGCACGACGTTCCTGGCCCTGCCAAATTGGAGCCAATATATTATTTTTTTGCGCAAAATTGCCGCAATTTAGATCGCTGATACAGAGTTGGACATACTTCTCGAAAAAGTACAAGCGCGTTTGAACATTTCCACAATCAGTGCACATGGCGCTTAAATGAATGAGAGGAATGTAACGATCATCTTTGATGTGCTGAAGGAAAGCAGGCTAAATTCAACGGTGTTCTGTATTAAATAGTAATTAATGCATTAATAAAAATAATAGGGGGTAATAAAAATAATAAATAATAATGAAAATAAGAAAGAATAATAAAATAAAATTAAAATTCACTGGGATGAATTTTTCTAGAAATTGAATTACACCACTGCCCTTCTAGGTCTTCTCAAAAGGAAGCATACACAGCAAGAACATTCAAATAGAATATTAAAATTAAGGTGAAAATTGTTGACTATGAAGCTATTGCAAATTGTGCATTTTATTTACAATTTAAATCGTGTCTTGTATGTAGGCACCATGCTTGTTCCTTTTTTTTAAAAAAAAATTTGTGTGATTGCAAAATTATTTTGTCAAGAACTTTCAGAGAAACATGGCATTTGCTAAACATTGCAATTATTTTGCAATTATCCGGCGATTAAATTTTGGCAATAAATGTCTGTTTTTCCCCCTCTTGGTCCAACCGCAGCCACAAAAATGCACAGGTGCAATACAAATCACATACTTAGAGGCTAATGCCGTATTTGGCATCAGGAGTCATGGGGACGTGATCACAGGGCTTAGGTCAGTAATGGTAGGGTCTCTCTCTCTCTCCCCCATCACCATCCCCCCCCCCCTCCCAAGTGGCCCTACCCGTCATGAACATCGCGGGATCCGCTTCATCACCAAGGAATGAGTGTCATTCGTGCCGCAAAGATAACCAGGGAGTTTAGGTCTGGGGGAGTCTCTGATGGATGGGTACACAGGTTGAGACGGATGGATTGGATCCCCATGCATCGTACTGGGTACCTACCCTTTTTTTTTGGGGGGGGGGGGGTAGAAGGATTTCGAGGGTAATCAGCTCCAGGAATATGTGGTCTGGCAGTTACTTATGGCCGGATTATTGCAGGGATTCTAATGGGGAAAAATTACATTGTTGCCAATGTGAGGTAGAATCAAAATGCAAGAAAGTGCTGGGTCTAATCAAGTTTGGGGAAGGAACAGGGGATCGTATACTTCGATTAAGGGAAAGCGTCCAAAAACTTCTCCGCGTCGCTTCGGCCAAATTTTGATAAAGGTAATAGCTCTGGGGAAGAACCCACTAATTACAAGAACACTTCCATTCATTAAGACTTTCGGGGACTTTGGATTAAGCCCGGAAAGTTCGGGTCATTTTGGACTGTAATTGCCCCCGCAGTCTCAAAACTTTGATCACTGCAATCTTGTTGCCGGGGACTGAAAGCGACTCAAATTTTTGGGAGTCTGATTTATCTCACAGACGGAGATAGGTCGCTTTTGTGAAGCTCAACCCCTCCATTCTCTTGGCGCCGTCACTCCCCGTCTTACAAATAACGCCATCCGGTGTACCGAAAGCAATGTACACACGGATCAAGTTTCCAACCATTTTAGATTTGCATCCGTTGAGTCACACACAATCAGGGGTGAGCCTTAATTGGCTCTGATTTTTACGTATTTGATTCACATTAATCCGGACCCTAAATTTGCGTATGTCAACCGAGTGTATTGAATGTGAAGAAAAAGATGGTTTTGAGGAGGCGGCAGCCATGCAGTTCAAAGTTGAATATGGGAGGTGGGGTCGAGTCCAGCCAGAAGGGCGGCCTTGATTAGGGGGTAGGGAGTGACCTCTAGCGGGGCACACAGGATGCTTCCAATCTCCCGTCATTACCGGCCGCCCCAGCCTCATTACCCCATTCAATAAAGCCTAACGGGGACTGGGATGGATGGGTGGGTGGTTAGGTGGAATGGATGGATGGATGGATATAGATGGATAGATGGATGGGCCAAGGAGGAGACTTGAAGTGCTTACCACTCGCTTACATTCACATTGTTATGGAGTGACTGCTTGTGAGTGCACAAATGTCAACACAGGCGACTGGGGGCGGACCTAGTTATTTGCAATTAATTATTTAGAGATGAACTTATCAAATATTTGTTGCATATTTCTGGAAATAGAACAGTATAGAATGGGTTATGAGGTGAGCTGACAAGAAAATAACTGAGGCTATTTATATGGCATGAAACTGGCGGTCATAAGCAAAGAATAGTTGTGGGGCATTCTTGAGTGTATTTATACACGTTGTTAGCTATTATTTGCTCGTTGTTGCCACTTCTGGATCATTTTTCGGCACAACTTCGTTCTCTGTGGTTGGCAGGGCTTTGGCCCTGATGAGATATGACTCATTCCATATCTTAACCATGTAAATAACATGTATTAGGTTTTACGTACCAGCAATTTTTTTACATAATATGATTGCATCGATTGACTCGGAGCATAATTTTTTAAATTACGGAAGTAAGTCGAACTAACGATGTAATGATAGCCAATAATATAGAGAGGTAGTAATGTACCATTTCTTATATCAGGTAAAGGCATACCGTTATTAGTCATTGCAATAGCCCACATGGATAATAATATTCTTAGTGTTCTTTCTGAAAGCTAAATGATGACCGTAGTATGTGTCTGATCCTTATATTTAGTTCCCAACTGCTGTGCTGCATATGCGTTTATCCTTATGATACCAAGTATACCATATGTATCATTTGGCTGGTTACGTATAGTATCTGACGACAGACTTTTGTCAGCGTTCAGCTTCGATGGATATCTTGATATATGGAAAGAAGGACACGAGCCATACACTACCGAATTAATGAAGTAACCTGTTCTCAGACTTATATAATTTCCATAAATATTTATTTACAATATCGCAGTTTCTTTCGCGATTTCCTGCATTTGCATTCAGTGCACCTGCAGTTACGAGACTTGAGGCGATGTGACGTGGCAACGTTATTGAAAATGGGGGAAACTGCTATTACGGTGTAGTCTTTGTTGCTTGTTTATTTGTTTATGAAGCAATCTAAATGCACACTTCGAGCAGCTGCATATTATCAGGGTGAGTCATCACCGTTCAAAGTTATCGCCTTATGTGGACGTAGGATGTGAAAACACGTGTATATTTTCCTTCTATTGTGCCAGTACAAAAAATATCCATGTTGTTTTACTGCACTTGCGAGTCTGGAAGGCGCGCCTAGTTGGCTGAACTGGTATGGCACAGTACATGTTCTAGGAGTGGTGCAAGAAGCGGCAGTGCATGCATGAAATAATAATGCACAGTGTGAATATTTTAATCAACACATCCATACGAGCCTCTTTCTGCAGTTACACGCAACACCTAATTACATACGAGTTGCATAAGACCTGTATCCTTGATGTTTTCAAGACGAGTATTTGACGTGTGCGATAAGTGTTTGTGCATAACATGCCACGTATATATTCCTTCTCATGAATAGAAATGAAACTAGTTCTGCGTGATATAAGCACTGTCACAACCTTTGTCAGCAAGTGCGAAATTGTACGCTAGCGATTTTTTGTTTGTTTTTATATCACCATTTTTGATAAGTCAAACATTCCTGCCAGTAGATGTCATTGCGAAGTACTTGAGAACGATGGCTCCAGATTGACCCCGGAATCTAGCCTGATGACTGTGATTGCCACACAGCCATCAGAGGTCAGTCATTAGTCTCCAAAGAGCCGCCATTAGCCTCAGGGATTGACCCTAGGGAATATATCTTTTTTTCCCCCACGTCTTTGAGTCCAGCTTTTTACCTTAGGACTTGTTAGTTTATCTGGGAATTATCTGGAAGCGATGAGTAATTGTATCCTGCCCTGGAAAAAAAATGTGCAAAAAAAACTGGAACCAGGTAGACTGGTCGGGGTCTAAGTACTCCAAATTCTCACATTCACGGAAATGCAATTTCCATGTACACACCAATAGGCGTAAGTGCCACCCGAGGAAATTTATCGCGGAAAAAAATGTCAACTTTTATTGTCGAAGCATAAAACCAGGAACCGGTACCGGTACGACCTTTATGTGTAACACTAATGAGTCGGGCATGACAAAAGACGTGAGAAATTAGAGTCGGAGGTGCGAAATGTCGTATACGCACGTTTGAAAATGGTGGTGGACAGGTGGGATAGAAAGGAAGTGTGTGTAGGGGGGAACAAGGAGCACAGAGGAGCAGCTTCACCTGTCTTTGTGACATGTGTGGGCGTCCCACACATATGCAAGGAAGAAAAAGGGTGCAGCTGCGTTGACTCCGGGGGTACTATTTCCGCTAGTTTATGAGCTGTGAAGTGCATTCAGTCTGTTACACTTCTTGCACAAAAAAAACTGTTAGATTCTTTAAAAATATTAAGTGCATCAAATTGTGTGTGTTTTTTTTTGAATTTTCAGCAGCACTTTCCGTTGATGCTTATCCATACTGACCATGGCCCCGTACTTTTAGGGTTACTATAGTAGGGGCGGGATGGGTGGGAGGGATATAATAAGGCTAATTAGTATTCGCAGCGCCGTCTTTATTAGTAGTATGCAAATTAATAGTAGCCGTTATTAGTAGCATTTGGGTTAATTAAACGGTGATTGTTCCCGTTGCAAAATGGCATCGCAGGTGGCGGGCCAAACGGCTCTTCTCGTTTGGGTGAGCGGGGTGTAAACGCCATTGCGAGTAGCGCTCATGTGATGACTACGCCATTAGAGGGTATCGCAGGCTTGTCACTGGCACATCGCCTTTCCTATCGGGATACACTAATAATTTATGTTTCATGCCAGCGCATTCCTGTGGGTCGGCACATGTTACAACCAGGGTGGTAATTATGCTGTTTTGTCTTATCCGGTGACTGACAGCGCATCATGTGGTCAGCCAAAAGTACTGCCACGTGTAGCGTGATGCTACACGTGGCGGTAATTTTTTACTTCTTCAAGATGGTAGCTTCTAGTGACGCATCATTTTTTTCGGACAGAAAGGGGTACCAGATTTGTGTGGAGATGCCCTATGCTGATAAGAAAACGCAGCGATTTCTGTGAGCTTGTATTGGAGACCTTTATTACGACCGACCTCGAGCCCCGTTTTTGCTTACACCGTACATTATGCTATAAATATTTGGTGAGGATGGCTTGTGGATCACGAAAGCGGCCCCCTCTAATCCTAAGAAACGTCATCGTATGTCGATACGAGTTATCGAGCTGTAGGGTCATTCATGCAGGTTATGACTATGTAATGCCCTCCTTTTTTTTGGAGGGTGGGTGAAGAGGTGCTGGTACGTAATAAAAATGATCCGGAGGCCAATGACGATTAGAAATGAGCTTGGGAAGGCTGCCTCACACCTCTTATTCTCTTCCCCGCCGAAGAATCACATTCATAAATCCGTTGACGTTCCCTGTCCGCCCCCACTGGGGGGCCATAAAATCGTTATCATTTTCTAAATAGCCTTCATTATAGCGTTTTCATTATCTCGTACTCATTTAGCGGGAGTAATATATTCTTGGGTTTCATTGTCATTCTGATTCTAATTCGGTCCTCCCCTCTTCTTCTCTCCTTCTAGGTAAGCGTTGACCCTTCTTCGTCATAAATGCCTTGGGGTGGAAGGAAGCTGAAGGTAAGATTTATGACGATTTTTTTTTAAAAATTCGGAGACGGCGGGGGAGGGATACATGCAGCGTTGCCAATTTTCCAACATTTGCGTCGCAGCCTGGCCATCACCATGCGAAAGGCCCTGGTAAGATTAAGCTTGAAATATGAGGCAGTTTGTATGGGTTAGGCGGCTGGGTAGGAAAACAAGGCCGGTTAGGTATGCAGGAGGTGTCTCCATCACCACTCGCACCTGGAAGGTGGGAGGGAAGAGAGAAAAAAAGGTGTGGATCAGCAGGTGACTACTTGACATCAGAAAACATTGGCAGCCTGGTACAGTATTGCCAATTGTAAATCAAAATGCTGCCAGTATTTACAGCCAGGTTTCGATACAAACGTGATCATTAATGAGGTCCCGAAGACACTTATTACATGAATTAGCAATTAAGGTAAGAGCCGGCTTTGAACCTACTTTTATGACTGTTGTTTACTTCCAACACCTTGTCGGATTATTGCGCCGCGTATATACACACATTGGGTGGGGGGAAAGAGGGTGAGACACCCCTATCCTTATCGAAGAACATGCAAGAGATCGAACAATGGGGCCTTCCTTCCTGCGGCTTCCCCCGAGTTTGGATGGAATCAATATTTTGTGCGGCCCGCAATTACATAAACAGCGCCATTGTCGAGTCGTTTTGACAATTCCTTTTGTGAGTAAGGGGCTGGCGGGTATTATCAGGTGCAAGGATCGCAGGTAGTGCTGGGTAGGTGTTGAAGGGCCATGGGGCTGCTGAAAACGTAATTTGCTAGACCCACCCACCCCACCTACCTCACGTGCTGATACCAACTAAGGTGTTCTATATATGTAAGTAATATGGAAGCCCAGGATATACACTATATGGCAAAGACGTGGACCGAATTCGAAAGGTGGGATTGAAGGTTCGTGTCTATCACGCGGGATCTTTTTGATGAGCTTATTTCTTGCCGGAGTTATCCAAGGTTGCAGTTTACGTCGGTGGGTACGTGATTTGCTTGCAGATGACCGGTTGTGTGCTTTCGGAAGGTCGACCCCTCAATGTTCCATTCTGAAAAATAGAAACGGAGTAATGTACTAGGATCGGACCATTTTTTCCCCCCAACACACGTATACACACACGCAAGTGCACTAATGGACCAAGTTTCTTGTACGCGATGAGTATGCGTAATGGGGCAACAGTGACTCATTTATTTTTCCCAGAACTGTGTAGGCACTGTTTTTTTTTTGTAGGCGGTTGTAACAGGATGGACAATAATTAGGGATGACAATAAGGTCGATCACGTATCTGACAATTTTATTACTCGGAGGTATTTCAGAATAACACGTTATCAAGGGTTAGTAAGTCATTGTAGTGCGTGTGTATGTCACATCAAAATGACTGAACCGGATATCAAGCTGCTTGTATTCCAATCAGTACCATTGTTACCGGGAACAACCGCGTGCTCCGATAATATTAATTTCAGATAGTGCTTGTAATTGGATACAATGGTTTTTTTTTTTGAGAGCGATATTAATTGTGGCTATAGTTTTGTGGAATTTTTGGTCTGATGACAGGGGGAATTGACAATGACACAATCTGGTCGATTGATCCTGTGCATGGAAGCAGGGAATAAAAAAAAAGTGAGTGAGAGCCTGTGAGGCTTAAGTGAGCCGGTTCAATTTCCGTGATGGTCTTTCGTGTGGTGCTTTTGAAATTCACCGAAGGGTCGATTTTCTGGTAAAGCCCGTGGTCCCTTGGGGGGACTGAAGGGGGGTGGGGGGGCCACACCCCGACGCTTTTTTAATCGGCCCACGAACCCCCCAAAAAACTTTTTTTTTACCCACAAGTCCACAGAGACAGTAGTCTCTTCCTCCCTTCAAAAAAAGCAGGAAAATATAGATGGAGAGACGGAGCAGGAGAATTGAATCAACAGCCGAGTATCCCTCGAGGAATGACCAGTGAGGCCCTGTCGGTTTATTAGGGGGAACATTTCATAAATCGTCAGCAAATACTGGCCCCTTTTTGGGAAACGTGACCTGAGTAAGAAGTATGCCAAATATGGCTGACCAGTGACCACCAGAATATTTTTTTAAAAAATATTGGAAACGCCAGTAAAAATTATTTAACTTTGTGTGTGGTAGATGGTGTGAATATAATATAGCATGATGCATAATATTACATATTTGGTACATAATATTACACATTTGGTGCATAATGTTATTGATACGCATTTTTTTTTTGAATTTTTGTGTAATTTTTAGTGTACAAAGCCAGAGCCGATTGCGAATACCAGGAAGCTGCTAGGATGACTTTGCATGGTAGTTGCTAGGGGCGGTAATCCTCATAAATGGCACGACTCCCGTTTGCTGAATCATTTTTCCTCCTCCTACCCCTAGGGGGGTCATCTCCATATGTTGCGAAACACATGACTTGCAACTATTTTTGGGAGCTTCCTCAACATGTAGTTTTTTTAGGGGAAGGAATTTAGTAGGACGTTGATCAGAATTCTTGCGCAGTTAATCGTCGAAATCTGCCCAAATCAGATTGCGGAGGGGACGCCCTCTGATTCCATTATGGTGGAGATGATTGATAGGCACTTTGCATAGCCAATGCGCCAACGGGGGGAGGATTAAAAATAGAGCAGGACATAACACATTCAACGATTTTCGCGGGCTGTCTGTGAGAATTGCAGACTAGCTGTTGGCGATCGGAGTGGTAGAGAGAAAAAAAATAGAGCTGCCGGCCCTTTTTCGGGGATCGTGAGCTATTAGCTAAATAATTTCTGGCTAGGACCAAAGGGTGGGGAGGGGGTTTGAACTCTAGCGCAGGTCAATACTCGGCTCGTCAATTTAAAAATTTCATAGGGGGAACGTGTGAAGGGGGCTGGAAGTGTAATATTCGGATCAATTGTTACTCCTTCTGTTTCATTACTTAATGACGCAACAATTGGCTTTCAAAAAAATGTGTGCACGGAAAAAGAGTGGGTGGGATTTTCCACCCTCCAAAATGGATCTCCTTTAATTGCAAATCGTTTTAATTTTCTGGGGGGGGGGGATCCATTACCTGGGATTGCTTTTTGATGCGCCCCCGTGTTTGGTCAGCATCTTGGGAATTTGGGCGTGGGCTGGGTGGAAGAAATGGACGGAAGTAATCTTGGAGAGGCCAGTTGGCGTATATTTTGGCGACAATATTGCGTAAAAATTGTGCCTGTTCAAAGTGTACGACAATCAACTCGGTAGCCGCGGTTGGGACGAGCCGCAACCTGTAATATGCTTCCATTAAGGTGATTGCCAAGACCAAAATCCTGCAATTTATCCTTGCTAAGAAGTAATTAGGCGGGTGGATAGTGGGGGGGACGACTCTGATGGGCTTCCCCCTAATAAAGTCAGACTGGGCTACCGTGCATGGCCCCTTTCTATTTTTTTTTCTCCTATCCACCCTACCACGATCGAACAATAAAAAGAGAGCCATTTCTCTCCCCCCCCC
>KZ538129.1:74014-94003 GCA_000934665.2 Catajapyx aquilonaris
CCCCCCCCCCCCCCCCCCCCATCGTATATTGCTGATGTGGGTGTTGAAAAATTGGGTGCAGTGTATGTGCAGCACAGTAGGCGGGATAGGTGGACATGTGGAGTCCCCTCTTCGGCAGCCACACCCTATATTTTGAGTGCGGGTTGCATGCCGCAATGCATTAGCAGCGCCATGAATTATGGAGGAGGGAGCCGACGCGCGGTTTTTATCGGCCGATCTGCATGTATGGAGAGACAATAATGGTGTGACATGGCTGTGTCAATACCTGGGATCCGCGGTATGTGGGTTTGGTGCACCCGCAGCATACAGGGTGGAGCAGTGACACAGCCAGGTGCCCCTCATAAAGAACTTTGGAAACCGGAATACCTTGCAACAAGTACAATTCAACACTTTAGAAATTAATTCATGGTGTCACGACACACTCTCCTTTCCTGTCCATAGGGTGGGGGGAGGGGGTAGGCTCTATATATACCTTTAAAAAAAAGGGGGGGAAGGGATGTACCTGCTCCAGGTGGCCTTTTTCAACGCTGCGGAAATGCCTCGTCGGACAGCAGCTGCTTCTAACATATGTGTGTTCCAAAAGGGAAGAAGGGGAAAAGGGGGGGGCACAAACCAGCATTTCCTACTCATTGCCATTTTTCCACATCTTAAGCACTCAACTATGCTTGGATAAGAAGATGGAGGGGAAGTGTTGTGAAGAGGGAAATTATCTTCCTTTTTTCTTAACGAAATGAGGAAAATGGATGGATTTTTTTTTTTTTGGAGGATAGGGGTCTAAGTAGATAGCCGGGGGTAATTATGTGGGAAAGCTTGTGTGGATGTTGTGGCCGCCAGGTGTTGGGAGGGAGGTGGAGGAAGAAGAGCGGTGATTTTTTTTTTCTTAAGATTTTTTCCCCTGTTCCATCCTCACTGATTTCTTCCCCAAAATCTTGATGTGTTTTGGGAAGAAGGGCTTCGGGCGCTGAGGGGTAGGGAATGGTGTTGTTTTTTTGAGGCAGGTTCGGTTTTTAACATTCGGTTCAATCATCAGTTCAGACACGTATGGTGGTGTAAGCTGTTTACTGGTTGTCTGCTACGAAAGGGGTTCATTCGGATGGAAATCGACTGGGAAAAATTCTGGGGACAGTCGGGTAAGGACAAAACGGCTAACAGATGGCGCCACGTACGATCGCCACTACTACAGTGCCATAACATTAGGAATGATGGGAAGTAAACTTTACCACAGTTGACCAGATGCCGGAGGATGCTTTGCGCGTGAGGGGCGGGCGCAGGAATGTTCTTTTCTACCTTCCTCCAACTTTATTCTTTCTGGCTGGCCTGCGGGAGGCCCACACACCTGTTCCATCAACGGCATCAAGTCAGGAATTCCCAGCGAATAGTTTTGGGGGCCTTGTTACATTAGACTTAAACCCACCCACCAACCACCCCCCAGGACTCTGGTGCCCTAGCAACCCACCTATATTTGAGGGGGGGAAGTGTATAGTTGTTGAGGTTAGTGAGGTGAGGCTGAAGAGGACCATTCCTCCAGCTTGCTGGCATAATTGTCAGGCCGAGATGGGAAGGATGCCGACGGGACATTTTGCATACTGATGAAGGGACTCATAAAAGGCTGTGCGATGAATGGGAATTGGAGGGTTTCACTTGAGGGCGGCTTGGGTGGGTGGTAGGGTGGTACAGGGGAGGGAGGGGGGGGGTCTCGCCTGTTTTTCCATCCACTTGAGCACTTGTACCGGGGGTCTCGTGTTTATCATAATGGAAAAGCGGGGTGGGGGTACATACTTTGCGGGGCGTTTAATGTCGGGTCGTTCTCCAAAATGTTATTTCTGAGGTGGGGGTGACCCGGGCGGACAGAGGACACCACCTGGGCTGGAGGGCCAATGTGCAGTCGAATCACGTTCACCGGTCCGGCTCATAAATTGCTTTAATTTTGATAACTGATTAATATGCATGGAGTAGGCAGGTTGTCAATTAGCCGCGTTGGGCCCATAGGAAACTATGTCTGCATCAGCTGGAATTATTACAGAGGGGTGGGTTGTTGCACTATACATGCTCTCATCACTCTACAAGATGACTTTACGTCAGTTTAATATTGCGCAGTCTGCCCGTACTATTCATCTTGCAACTGGAGGACAAAAGGCTTTTTTTTTGTGTAGCTGAGGAATTACAAAGCGTAGCCTTGGTAGGAGGCGAGAAAAGCTTTGTCACCGCTGATCCATCAGGTGAGAGACAGATGTCGGGTGGATATTAGTACTATAGGGCAATAGTTGCTCCTTCCCTTTTTTTCTCTCCATGATTTTGTGTTTCATAGCTGGGGTAAGCTGTCCAGCGGCCATTTTCCGTCGCTCTCGATCGGATGAATTATGGGAGGCCGGGCTTGGTTGCCATGGCTACACGGGGGCCTCTCTCTGCTTCTCCGTGATTGATAACTGGAAGGGACAAGAAGGGCTGTGCTGTTTGGATGCGGCTGCGCTGGCGGGCACTGCACTTTCATCCCCCCCGTCTCACTTCCTGGTTCCTCTCCGCCATTCTCCTTCCATCTGCTCCTATGTCCGGAGATGTAGAGAAAAAGTCAATATGAAAATAGATATAGCCATAGACAGCCTGTACTTGTGAGCAGAATTGCTAACAGTAGAGGCGTTGTTGGCACGCGCATCCAAATTCCCCCGCAGATTTGGTTTACTAACTGATGATTGCAAACCGCCGTGACGCCTACAGGCTCTAATTAGCGATGGGATTTGATGAACAAATTGTAATGCGCCTGGATCCAGCTCGTGTGCGGTGTTGGCTATCAGTTTTCCTAATGACACGTGATTCATAACGTGTGTGGGGGGGGNGGGGGGGGGGGAGCCTTAGTTATCAGGCATCTGCAGGCTGTATGGGTAAAAGCCCTCTCCACCCACCCCCACCATCACATCCCCGCTTTCATTTGCGGCCATGTCAGAGAGCAACAGCACACCAGGTTCCGCGACGGACGTAAACACAACCAGGCTGATAAAGACAGAGAAGCGGTGCTGAATGACAAGCCGACGATACAAAATGCATGGGGAAGCCTGCTAGCTAATCTGGCAAATAGCATATAACCACAGGCTGCCTGTCGCTCGACTGCGGCCCAACTGGCAGCTAATGGAATCTTGGTATAAATTCATTAAGATATCTATCACTTAATACCCCCGACCCAGGGTTTTGGGTTGCTTGGCCAGCCCAAAAGCACAGCACACTTTTCGATCCTCACCACTGTTGGCGCTTGCGTACGGGGGTATTACCCACCACCACCTGGGGAGATGATCTGATGTGATGAGCCGAGGCTTACCTACTACAGCCAAGATTCCGAATTAATGTTCAGCACGGAGGCATTCCCTTGCGAGTGGCATTCCTCCTTTGAAGTGGTTCAAGCAGACGTACCACGATGTGTCCAGGCGGAAAATAGAGTCAAAGACATCTCACGGATATGATTGCAGCACTGGGGCGACATTAAAAAAAATGGGAACGGAGGAGGAGATGTTCACGGAGGGACACTTTCATGGCGAATAATTCATTCTGGCCACTTGTAAGTCGACGGTTGTCATGCCTGATGCATTAGTCACGGTGGATTTGCATTCTCGGAGGAAACTGGAACAACGCCCCTCACACTGGTGAAAGACCTTACCTTCTCCTCACAATCCCTTCTTCCAGCGAGGCAAATCAAAGCGGATATTCTTTCCACGAATTGACAGGTTAAAAGCTGGCGCATTCCCTTCCAATGATGAATATGGGGGTCTGCCCGACTCGATTATGCCTGGAATAGAGAGGTGTTTTGACTCATATTTGGCGCTGTGAGGCTCGCTCCGGGGCCGTCTCCATCCGGGCATGTGGCGTCAGGCATGATGGCGTCGCGCGCAAGCCGTGATCGACTCGAATAACAATTTGGAGTGGCCCCAGGGGCTTGGTACGCTCGGGCAATTAATATTCCGGGGTTATGGATGCAGATGCGAGTGACTTCGTGACCTAGGCCGGGCCCTGGCCCTCCCCAGGCCACACCTTCCCGACCAGACCCCTCCCCTTGTACCTGCACGGCGAATGAGGCTGTTGGGGAGAAAGGGGTGAAAGGGTGGAAAAAAAGGGATATGGAAAGGTACAGTGTGCCATAAATCAGGAAGAGGGGGAGGGTTTTCATGGGTGCGTGCATGGCAAACCATCTTGTACAGGTGATGGCCTCGGCCCACCCTTCTGCACGGTTGCTACACTTGTGCCAGTTCAGTCCTTGCACTATTTGTTTACCGGCAGCGGCCGTTTACATTATTTAAATACTGCACGTTTGACGCAACACTCGGGGAGTAATAATTTATCGTACTGTAAAGAAGGCGTGTACAGATGGAGATGATTTATCTTCCCGGCCGGCTGCGGCAAAAAGTGCGTGAAACATTTACCCTCTTGTCAATACAACCTGTGTCTTAATCGCTGTTCGTTAAAAAAAAGGAGACAGTTAGAAATGGTATGCAGATATGGCAACAAGACGTGGCGGACAGTTAGTTTAGTGCCCTGAAGCCCCGGAGATAATTTGCAGCAGTGTTGTCTGGGTCAGCACGCGTTTGCGATTGTTTACAACGACACGCCAGATGAATCTCAGGGGTGTGGCAGTGGCAATAAAATATTCCGAGGCTTCTGGTAGGTCAGGGCCCTTTTGCTTGTCTAGCTGACACAGGCGTGTAGTATTTTCACGGAAGGAGGATAAAAGAAATGTGAAACCTGTTTGTTGAGTGTGAATCATCAATTCGTCTGATTGTTTTTGAGAAATAAATAAAACAGCAGTTTACATATGCCTTGGCCCCCCAGGTCCGTTGCTTAGATAGTAGCTAGATGCCAGCACTTGCGCAAATGGCACTTGTTTACGTAAATTTTTGCGGCGCGTATACGCAACGGTTGCGTGTCACAAACTGCTCTTTTAAAATCTTCATCCTTTGAGGTCGCCTTCTCGGGCCGTCCTTACTGGGGTAATAATAAAAATAACAGTGATTGTAATAATGATAGTGGTGAGTGTGGGTTTGGATGATTATCACGGGGGGAGCCCCTCGATGACTATAGGCACGGCCTATTAGGGCCCTCTCTTTTAATGATGATGAGTAGCCCTCCAACACACCATATTTTTTGTGTGATGTGTCCGTATGTGAGAAAAACCTCTGGCAGGATGCGCCGGGTTCTCCACACCTAAACAAGTCTGAAATAGGTTTTATGCAACCGGCACTTGAAGCTGTGCAGACACCCCGACAAGGTGTATTTTGTTAATTGGAGGAAGGGGGTCTTCCCCCCCCCCCTCCCCCCTCCGAAATAGCTTTGAGTACACCCTGCCTAGGGCCATTCTCCTGGAGGGGCTCGCACGTTAATGAGTGTTAATGCGGTCGGGTAAATTGTACGTATACCCGGGGTTATTGCGCTAATTCGCCCGTTTTAGCGGGTTTAAATCTTGTCTCGTAAGAAGAACAATAAGAGAGGAGGGGCTGCACACATAAGATTGGGATCAGGCGGTGGGAAAATGCCTGGAAGGGACTTCATTAAAGGCTTGTATTGCACTTGAGGAGCCCGGTGTTTGAAGTGCCGAGTGCGAGAATGGCACGCTCTCTTGCACGTCAACAATTTTCTCCAAAGGAAACGGCGTACCTCCCCTTTTTCAATTAATTGTTGGTATTTCCCACTGGTGATGCTTATGTGACTGTAAATGTCGGGTTTGATCAGGTTCCTTCCACTCTTTGCTATGAATTGGGTTGTCACACGTGGATGCAGAACGAGCTAATAGTCAAAAATTGGTTTTATAGGACACCTCATGGGCATGCGCATCTTGTGTAGCAAGACCATGAGGACTTGGACACCATCACCCATGTCATTGATGTAACATTAAAACCAGAAAAAAAACCCACTCCTTTTCAGCATTTAAATTGATCAATAAATGGTTGGTTCTGCATGCCACTTGGGCTTTAACTAGTGCCTTCCTTTGTAGGTAAGTTCAGGGAGGGACTTATTCCCCATAGAATCAAAGTGTGGGTAGAAAGTGTGGGTAGAGTGCATCCAGCCATTTTTTTCCATATTCTCTCCCCCACCCAAAAACCACTAGGTCTCTGGAGACGATCAGGTTTCGGTGACGGCACAACTGCCACAGCATCGGGTTCCGATTGGGGGAGGTTGGGGGGGGGGGATATAGCATGTGGCTTAATGCTCATAGATATCGTGTGATGGCCGCACGACAGAGAGAAATGGGGCCTCGTGTAACACTACTGCACTATCCAAAGGGGGAGGAGACAAATATGCAGTGGAAATGCGGGCCGTATCGGCACTGTTTCATGATTAGGGGCCTAAGTGTGAATTTGCGACACAGTCCCTCGGATGATAGACGGGGGGACTATAAATATTTGGTGGATATCATTCGATTCGTTTTATCAGGAGGTATTAACTGGCACATGTGTGGGGAATGTGCAAGTGTGCGTCCCCTTTTTGCCCATTAGGATTATGAATGAGTTTGTGAAAATCCTTTTTTGAAAGTCCTTGTCGTGACGTGACTCAGCTTCAGCTCAGCTGTACATTTGTCCTGGTAATAACTACCATCATCCGATTCCGGAAACCGCGGCCGGGCTCCCAACATGTAATTGTTCAGGGGCAGATCTACCCTGGAGGACACTGCCAGAACACGCGTCCAAAAGCGGGTTGCATCGCGCAACCCTAACATGGTAGCACAAAATCCGTGCTGGGGGGAAAAAAAGAAGGAAGACAATCATCCTCTTCCGTTTTTGACTTCCATGATAATACGCATGTAACCTGTCATTGGACAACTAGAAATTACTGTCGTCGCGGTCTCACACGCGTGGCAGGTCCAAGAAATGGCGAATTTCAGCGTCTTGATAAGGCTGTGGGTGGGCTGCCATTGTAAGCTTGATGATAAGTGGTTATGTTTAAATTTTTTTGTGTGGTGTTTTCCCACCGGTCATAGTGTCAATGCAAGTAAGGGCAGCAAAAAATCATTTCATTCCAAGCATACACTGCAGCCTCACTCGCATACTTAAATAGCCATTATGTAGTTAATTAAGATCTGATTACGCCCCGGTAATGATTTCCTGCACGAGGTGCATTCAAGTGCCAACCAAACCTAAGGGGGCATTCACAGGGAAGCGCACTGGAACTTTGCATACCAGACAGGATGTAGCCATGCGTTTTTAGGCTGTTTTTCCTTGATATCTTTGGGAGACTGCGTGGCAACGCGGTAAGACTTTTTGGGGTTGTTGGAAGGCCAAAAAAACGAAGAAGTGAAGGTAAAGGAAAGGGGGAGATGGGGGCGCAAGATTAGCAGGGCGAGTCTGAAGGCTGAGAAAGAGAGATGAAGAGATGGCATGAGCTTGTCTGTCCTATGCCCTCCCCTGCTGTTTATTCCAAGAGAGAGACTCTTGGGATGGCCCACCTGGACATTGTCTCCAAGTCCGAGAAGTGGAGGCGGCGGCCTCCTTTTTGGAACGACTTCTCTCAGGGTCAGCGGACATTGCCGACACTTAACCTTGCTTCATTTGCCTAATCTCATTTGCATGAGGAGGGGATACGCTGCCACTCCCCACCTTCGCTGCATCTAACTTGGGATGTTAGGAGGGGCTGTTGATGTCTGGCTGCTGGGGTTCACGCTTTTGAATTTCCCGCCGTGCGTGTCATGCTGGGGGTTGAATTTGCATTTTGGTAGGGGTCCCATGAGGAATGATTACGCCAGGTAAAAAAAAAAGTTAAAAATTAATTTACAAATAATCAAGCCTGCTATTTGTATGTTTGTTGTAATAGTGTGTAGTAACCTACCCTGTACGCTAATGTGATATAAATTGAAATGTAACGCAATTTGAGCAGTTCAGTTAATTGTCAAAATCTGGTAATTATGCAGGGTTTATCACGGCCGAGTGGACACCTCTAATGTATTTTAATTACAGGTCTCTACTCGGCCCTGTTACACCCTACAAGTAAGTAGCATAGTTGTAGTTTCTGGTGTATCAAAAGTAACGTGCATAAATGGGGGGAGTTGAGGGCAGTTACTCTTGGTACAACGCACGTAGAATTACAGCTGGGTTCACACGGGCCTCGTCTTTGGGTCGATACGCCCGTTTGAACTCCAGCTGATGTAGTCCAGTAGTTACACAATGTTTGATACAAACGTAGTCGGCTCCTCACACTCAGTATCAAGTAACACTGGATTAGTGTTTATGTGTATCTTTCTGGACCACATTTTAGTACCCACTCTTTTTTCTGACCCTCCTTCCTCCACACAAGATGGTCTCTATATGCCCCACCACTGGCTTTCTCATGTTTCTGAACCGGCTTTGAGGGGTTGTTCCCAGAGTCCTTGACACCAGAAAACTTGATGAGTTTTTCAGAAACTCGCATTGCATTATTGATGCGTTTTTGCACATACGTATATTTACATGGCTGAACTAGCTGCGTCTGATCCCAGGGGGAAGCACAGTCCAGCGGACTGGACTGGACTGGACTAGGGGAAAATTTTTTTGTGCTTTTTGGCGCTGGAGGCTTCCATTTTTGCTCGTTGGCTAGAAAAAGCAATGGGGCACATGCAGTGTTGGCCCTGGGCTGGACTGGTCATCCATCAGGAGGGGCTAAGGCCCGACCTGATGTTTTAATTGGTTGGTGCCTGGCCGGCCATTCACGCCTCACTCCCACCCCTCTAATTGTTACGTCACCACGTGACACTAATTGTTACCTTTCTGCACGGCATGGGTAATCTGTGTGGGGTTGAGGCCCACTCAACCTTGGGAAATGAGGGGAGGATGAAAATAAGAAGAAGAAGAAGAAAAAATATATAGAAAGAAGCAGCTTAAAACCTTTTGTTTGAAGCCTGCTTTTTTGGGGGAGGAAGAAGGAAACTGATGCTATACTTAGATTGCATGGGCATTTTATTTGGGACGCGACTACCTCAATTTCGGCAGCCCCGATTTACAAAAATTGGGGGTGGGGATAAGAGCTGGGTTATTTGTGAACATAGGTTTCGTGATGATATTTTTTGGGTAGCACGGGAGGATCATGCTTATATTGTTTGGAAAATGTAACAACAATTGGAATGTGCCCATGTCACCGAAACTAATTCGTAAAATTTGATGCTAATGATATGCAATTGGTCCGGAACATCTCAACAGCATCAGTCAGAAGTGTGTGTGTGTCGTCTGATTGGAATGAAGAGTGTGTGATAGATGGGTATGTAATAGCAGCGCGGGGCGGCCCGTTTCCCAGTAGGGTGATTTATAGCCGAGGAGATTGGCGACATGTGAGTGTGTGTGTGTGTGAGACGGGTCCGAGAGTGAGCTGGGGATGAGTGACGCGACTGTTTCGGACACTCTAATTGGGTTGGCACTTGGCAGCCATGGGGACCTAACAGGCCGGAACAGAGGCGTCAGCCCCAGAAACAATTCCGTCGCCTTGATCCTGTACTACCCGCAACCCACATTGCATAGGGGTTTTTCACGGGGGTTAAAAAAAAAATCGGCAGCAATTTTTTTTTTTTTTTTGGGGGGGGGGACATGGCTTCCTCCCCCATCCACCGGGTGCATAAATATTTGAGGGCGGGCTTGCAGCTAAACCAATTGGTAGTGCGCTTTGGCGTGGTGGCGCTAGACTGGGGGCCGGTGCGGACCCGGCCCTTAACAAGATTTGTCGCAGGGGCCGGGGGATTGCTGCTGCGGCCGCCCCTTGAATTATTTAGCAAAGCCGGGTTGTTTATGGAGTTTGCAAAAGGGGTTGCTTTTCTATCCGAACTTGGGAGCAGAGGCACCACCAGACGGCCTGGGGGTTACATAAGGTGGAGGAATCTATACTGCCAATACTATCAGCTATTTACTGGTTGGGAAATAGAACCAGGGCTTTAAGGGATTATGAGATATGGCGTAATGAGGAAATATACTTATCGCGTGTCATTTTTTAATGTAATTGACGTATGCAGTTGGAGGAAATCTTTGGACCTCGATGTGTGGCCATGAGTATAATTATGGGAGGAAATAACATAAGCTGTCTGTCTGTGTGGGTTTTTTAAAAATCTGTCCGTAATGTAGCGTGCAAATGGCATATATTTCGTAATTGCGAGTACGAGTAGTTCTTTTTTCATTCTTAGGGCAGTTGCATACAATCTGTTTGGTGATGTTGAAAATGTCTTCAAAAAAAGTCGACAAAAAAGTTAATAGCTTTTGTTGGTAGTCATGTTGGTGTTGCACGCGTGCATTTTTTGTAGCTACTGCAAGCATTCGCAGCAGATATCAAAATCATATTTACAACATACCAAAAATTTCTCTTGGTATTTTCTTGGATCTTTGGACCTCGATGTGTGGCCATGAGTATAATTATGGGAGGAAATAACATAAGCTGTCTGTCTGTGTGTGTTTTTTAAAAATCTGTCCGTAATGTAGCGTGCAAATGGCATATATTTCGTAATTGCGAGTACGAGTAGTTCTTTTTTCATTTTTAGGGCAGTTGCATACAATCTGTTTGGTGATGTTGAAAATGTCTTCAAAAAAAGTCGACAAAAAAGTTAATAGCTTTTGTTGGTAGTCATGTTGGTATTGCACGCGTGCACTTTTTGTAGCTATACTGCAAGCATTCACAGCAGATATAAAAATCATATTTACAACATACCAAAGATTTCTCTTGGTATTTTTCAACGACCCATTTTGCACATTTTCTTGTAGCTTGCAGTGTACAATATTTAAAATATGCAAACGATTGTTGTGCTGTAAATGTACTACAAGAATCATATGTCACTATGATTATGAACACAATTCAAGTCAGGTTATTGTTTCAACAAACTGACCCTGAGTCCAAAGCTTTCTGATGCTGAATTCACATAGTGTTACATGTATTTCACTGTTCGTGTATTCCCACCCGAGCACTGAGGGGGTGTTAACGAGCGAGTGCACCTAATTTTGGGGAAATGTTCGGATGTGATGGCAGGAATACCATGGGATGGGCTTGATGTCACATGTTCACAGAGAGTGTTATGTACCATTCTGCACCTATGATTAAGTGAGAGAAATATTCAGGGTGACCCGAAAAGAAAGAGATATACTACTTTCACTTCCACAATCTGGCTGAGTGACCGCAAACAAACATGAATTAATGACATAAAAAGCGTCAAGCCACATCTCGAAATTGGTAATCTCATTTCTGGACTCTCTGAATAATAATAGTCTCTTTAATATTTCTGCGGATGATAATATGGATAGGCCCTGATAGAACGCTCACCTTTCTCTGTTTACTCCAGCCGCCTGGGAGTCGGAGACGGGTCTTGAAGTAGCCCATAGAAGGCACACCTCGTTAGGTATGTACCAAATCAACTTTCAAATAGAACGCAGACAAACGTTCAAGATCACTTATTTTGGTTCCATTTTTTTTTGGCCCCCCCCCCCCATATTTATTTTATTCCGTTTCTTTAGCCCTTAGGGCCGGGGTGGGGATACCCGTTTATTTGTCGAATCGACGTTACACACCCGCATGCTCTTATTAATTCTGTACATATGATGTTTCTCTATCTCTATATCTATTTCTCTCTCTCTCTCTCTCTCTCTCTCTCTCTCTCTCTTTTTCTGTCTCTGTGTGGGTTGGGCCTGAAGGAAGAGCGCAATTGTAGCAAGCGCCCACTATCTCTTCTATTCCCGGGGTCACCAACAAAAGCGCAGCGCTTAATTCCTTCAACATCGATTCGGAGATTCCATTGTTTCGTGGAAATGTGCTGGAAAATGGGGGAGATCCGGCATGGCGGTGTTCGGCTTGTTGGAGAGATAGGCTCCCACGTTACGCACTCGCTCGCAAGGTGGTAGCACGGAACTAGGATCAAAAGGAACTGCTAGCATATGGGGACATAACCGTGGTGCTAATTGCTATGGGGACACTGAGCGTGTCGCGCGCGTGTCACAAGCGCGTTTCATCCTCAGGTTCAGTAATAGGCAATGCTCATGTACTTGTTGACTTTCCCATAGGGATTCAATTTCACACCACATTAGGATTCGAGTATTGAAAAGGCTGGTGACGCATTGTTTACGAATTAATGAGTAGTGCCCTGAGCCTGGGCATCATGTCGGATGTTGACAGCCTCCCCACCCATGTACCCCCCCCCCCCCCCCNGAGGCAAAAGCCAAGTAGGGGAAGCGGTCAGATGACCAATCGAGCATGCATGTGAGAGTCCAAGAGCAGACATGTGGAGAGGAGAAGGGGAAAGGGGGGGGGGGGGATGTGATGATTACTTTGTGCATGTTCGCTGCTCCTGTTTGTTTTGCTTCACTCTTCGGATGTTGTCGCAACGGACTCAAGTGGCCTGTCTGGAGAGGGTCATGATTGAGAGCGGATGAGGAGGAATCAGCTGCCTCGTGGACAAGTGAGCTTTCCCAGAGCACAGGGCAATGTGCTCTTGTGTGTCGCCAGGGGACCTCCCAGGGACAGATTCCGGCCGATTATTTCCGGGGGTTTTATTAGAAAGGGTGTGCATCTGGACCCCCCTTGGTGGCCTCGGCATGGGAGATGACCGCTCTTTAATGAGAATGGTAAATCTTGGGCGGAGCGAGGAAGGAATCCTTGTCCATTCGACACGGTTTTTTTGCGACCCTGTACTATATTGGGTTAAATGATCCGGACACGGTTGGTTCATATAGGCGGTAGATGGCCAGTCATAACTCAAGGGGTGCTGGCCTAACCGCGAGACTTTGTCGCGATAACGTCACTTCCCTCATCAGTCAGTATTCTGAGCGCGACTTTGTTCCAACCGAGTTTACGGTCCGCATGATAACAAGCGGCAGGCCTTAAGGTTGCCATAATTTATGCCTCTGTTGACAGGAAAATGAATAAGCTATAAGGGCAGCCACTGCGAAGAAGCTCTCCGGGTAGTTTCCGTTTCGCAGGATACGGACCGTTCGGAAGCAATTGTTGCTTCCTTATACCGGTCGGCATGTCGAGAAGGGGGCATTTTGAGAGATAAGTCGGCGCTTAGGAAGGAGGACTGTTAATAATGCATTTTCTTGAGGGAAGGCACGATGAATTATTAGTCCAGCGACAAAGGAAATGACCTGCCTGGTTTGCAAGCTGTCAGTCACTCACATGGTAGATATGTCAGAAAGGATGTGTAAACACCTGCGTTGACTGAACTGGGTCGGGCTTAAGTCTGGCCTGAATCGGCTATCCGTTGACAAATGAAGCTGAATAATTTTTGATGTCCAGTCAATATTTTTGGTGCTTGAGATAACATAGGGGCAGCGGCCTGAACGTGTCGCGTTTAACCCCCCACAGCAGGCGGTTTGATAGCCCCCTGAACAGTAGGTTTCGTATGTCACGTCGTTGTTGGGTGTGAGGGGAAATGGGCCACCGAGTCGTTTACTGCTGGGCCAACATACGCAATCGGAGCACAAACGGGCCAATAACATACAAACTAGCATGCAAAGTGCGCATTTCACAGCATTGGGGGCGAGCAGGGCTACCAACTACCATTTTGCGAGGGCTTGATTTACGCTATAGCCCATTGGAGTTCGTTTCGTGGTTTCCGTTTGTAATGCCGTTCGTTTTGTAGCTTGGTCGAGGTCAGAGCGATGACAGGTCGCCGGTGCATTGTTGTCCCCCCTCTTGCAGAATGATGCGAGGAAGTCACGATGGAGCTGCGGGGATCGGTTTCTGGAAAATCATTCTCGAATGTGGGCACATCATGAAATGATAAGGGTTCGCTAATAATTTAGCAGAGGGCGCCGTGACTAACTCGGGCCGTTAAATAATTCTTGCGTCTCTCTTCAGTCGGACGGACAAAAGAAACCATTGTCGTTATTGTTGGAAAAAAGGCGTAATTCGGTGGAGCACGCACAGAAAAACCCGCAGGATCATGAAATTGAAAATTGAGGTGAGCTATGCTCCAGGCCTGAAATTGGTCAATTTTTTGTGGGGGAAAGTCATGCATAAATCACTTTTTAATTCCCCTCGAGAGTCCCGATTTTGATTTTTTTGCTGTTGTTGTTGTCCCCACACACTTACGCGGTATTTGGGCAAAAAAAAACGAGTCCAATCGGGTGGCAGATCGGGATGCTGCATTATTCAGGTCCCTTTGTTGACTACCTTGGGCTGCGTATTGATGCCAGGGCATTGCGGCATTGGTTTTGCGTCAGAATTTTCTGCGAGGCTTCTAATGTGCTGCCGTTACGTATCATTAATTCAGATTGTTATCGCGTGCGAGGAAAATAAGTAAGTACTTTCATCATGACGGAAAACAATGGCGATGATGCCGATACCTGGGCTATCTTGAGACAGGTGTCTGTGTGCGCACAAGACGGCTATTCCGCGAAACGCCTAGCCTATACCAGGCGACAGATTCAGAAAACAAAGTCATTATATCTGGAGACACTGTCTTTGTCCTCTTTTTTGGCGCAAATAAGATGGTAATGTAACTCTGAAATGACTGCAATTATTTACTCAATGGCGATTTTGCCTGGAATGGTCATGGTCTTCACATGCCTACTTCTCCTTAGTACAAGTCAGCACAATTTAACCAGCACTTTTCGAGTATTATTGTCGCCATAAGAGTGTTTCGGTCATTGGGTAAATGACCCATTGTTTCCCCCCAGGAGCAGAAGAGTTAGAAATGTTCGTCGCATGCGAACCTTCCATTAGGCCCGGGCGACAGTTACTAGAGCCAACTATCCTCCCTCCAAGGCAAATCTTGAAACGCGCGTGTGTATATGTATATATCCTCCAGCGTAAAATCGACTGAAAATGTCCCTCTGGGTGGGTGCCGCAAACAGCCGGCCACTAAAATAGTGATAGATGCTTCCGGGCGCCAGACTCTATTCCAGGTGAGAATTAATGAGCGTGGAAATTAGCAAGTGGAAATGAAGTGCGCGCGCATCCTTCAGGTTGGGTCGGTGCTGCCCCTGGTGGACAACGGCCATTAAAATTGAATCCGTCGCATATGTCCGTCTTCGGCGTGGTCATTAATATGCGATAAAGAAGCCGGCTTGTGATGTATGTTTCAAGGCTGTGAGGGGAGAGGGGGGGGGGTGAAAGGGGACGAGTTCTTGTCATGTTTCCACCTGGCGACTAATTTATTGTCTTGCAGGTAATACCTGTCCGGGCGAATTACCCCAGTCTTTGCCTCACATTTGCGGCGGCACACTCGCATCGTAATTGGCACCGGAGAAGTTGGGAATCTCTTTTCTATTTCATCCCTCGAGTTGTTGGTTAATTGAGGAGTTGGTTAACCGCCGGGCTCTAATTGAACTAAGGTTGGCTTATTATTTATGGCAAGTGGAGGTTGCCAGGTTCGACACTGTTGGGCACTGCTTGCTTTTTATTAAATTGTTTAGGTAACCAATATTAGGTTGTGTGATCGGCCCTGGGTTCTGCCCCGGGGCCGAGTTGTAATCGGGAGTCGGTGAGGCGCGTTAAGAAGGCGTAAGAAGTGACTTTATGAAGAGTGATAGGGAGTCCCCCGCAGTCCAAGAGCGGGCCTACATATCACCAAGAGCTGCGCTTCGCAGCTTGTCTCAGGTCCCCGAGAGACCATTCATTTCCCAGCTCGACAGGGGGATTAGCATATGTATGACGCTGCCGAGGATAACGGCTTCCTCCGCCATTGACTTGTAAACTATTTTGGCAACGCCGACTCCTCATACTTCAGTGACAAGAGCCAGCCATCAGGGATTTTTTTTTTACCGGGTGTTGTTGCGACCGATTTTTTGAATAATGCGCCACAATATTTCCAAGCTCGTTACGACATACCGTGACTGGCAGGTCCACAAGACTGGTGCGGTCACCCCAAAGTCGGGTTAAATTTTTGGTCGTTATGCTTATTATATGGGTTAAGAAACATGTTCGTCAAAAAATGACGTAACAATGTAAGTGTTGTAATACCTTCTGTCGTGCGCCGGAACGTGCCGGCACTGCCAGGGATCCATTCAGGCGTCATATCAAAGAGAAGACAATAAAGCGAGGATCATAAATTATCATTTATAGCCTGCGGAAAAACACAGTGTGTCTTCTTGTGGTTAACGAGCCATCTTGTAAATCCATTCGGCGGGGGCCAATAAAATGGGTTTTTATTCCCCCCTATACTTTCATATACGGGCAGACGCAGATTTTGGTTGTATGGGACAGGGCGGGGGTGGTGTGCTAGTGCTGCCAGGGGCTTTATGAGCCGCCGCCTGAGTGATATATGACGGGGCCCAGGCCCGGTTGAAGGAAGCTGTCATTATCGTATTACCTTTCACTGATTGAAATTAGGGCAGGCGGGGACAGATGGGACCAGGGCTGACTGCTGGGGTGCACGCGTCCACTTGTCTTACCTGTTTGTATCCAGGTATGCAGGTTTTATGTGTGTCAGCAAGGGGTCACACCCTGCATAGTTCCAATCACTCAAAAACTTGGCATTCACGACCTAGGCACTGTCTTAATAATACAGATTCCAAGTATATCTAGAGAGACACTGAGGAGAAATAGTTGGAGCGAAATGACTGTCGACTTGATGATAGTGAGGGATTTTGCAGGAACTTATATCCTATAGTTTGGTTCGAGGGGGACCGGCGTTTGATGGCAGGTTAATGTCTCGGAAGGCATTCAGGCTGCGGTGGGGGCCTAATCGAAGAGTGAGGGTTAATGGCGTTTTAATAACAAAGGAAGGTTGGTAACGACTTTCAGGATGTAGAGTCATTATGAATGGGGGCCACCCTCTCGATTTGGTCTGTTTTTTTATATATATTCTGGAGCACCCTGTAAAAAGTAGTGATGATTGTTCCGGAGCGTACGGTTATAGAGTAATAATTAACAGTTTTCTCCCCAGGTGACGCCAGCAATGCCAGTATCGGCAGTGGAGAGGGCACCGGTGAAGAAGACGACGACACTGGCAGCAAAAAGAACCAAAAGAAGAGAGGCATCTTCCCCAAGGTGGCCACCAACATCCTGCGAGCTTGGCTCTTCCAACACCTCACAGTAAGTGTCTTTGACATTATATCATGAGCCAGCATGTGAGCTAGTGCAAATCTTTGATTTGGATTATCTCCAAGCTGATTTTTTTGTGGATTTTTTCTGATATATGCATGGTCGCAGCGTGTGGCCGCTGATTTTGGTGAGCTATCACAGGGTGAGTAGCATTAGTCACCATTAGCAGGCACCGCTAATCCATCGAGGAGGACTGGGTATATCCGCGTTATTTATTTACGCCAACCATTTCCCATGCGGGTTTGTGTCATTCAATGAAACCAATTATTTTTGTTTTAGCGGCTCCGGCAATTTATTCGATTACGTTCGAAAGCAGGGGAAATCCATCATTGGACGCTGTTCCATGCGGCACGAAGCCCTTTGGGGGGACGTGAAAGTATCCACCGAAACGAATCCCCCAACAATGCTGCAATGATGCACATCATTTCGAAAAGGGGGGGACCCTCACATCAATCCAGACACGATTTGTCGCGTGCGCGTTTCTTCACGTAATGTCAGTGGTGGCGTCATGAACTACTAGTTGCCGGACCATCCGCTTGAGTAGTAGAGCGGTGCTATCTTCCAGTGCCCATTTTCATTAGAAAGTGTTTATTTTGGGGTGAGGCAAGCCAGGCGGTCGCCATCAAAAACGCATTACCTGGGCCTTCGATAATGACTTGCATCATGGGATGGGCCAATCAGGCTTCAGGCCTGGTATGGTGGAGAAGAAGACGGCGATGCCGGAGATTGGCGCAGATTTACACTGCAATTTGAGGGGAGCTCTGAGGTCCTAATGAGGAGGTGTGAGGCTTCAAATCAGGAGGTACCGGCTCATATATGGGATGTGACACCTTATGTGGGCGTGAATCATGTAGAGAGTGGCAAAACTGCCGCCTTGAGAATCATGCTTTTTGTTGCCAGCCAATTGCCTATGGGAGTTGGATGCGGATCAGTTTCTCAAACCGCAAGATCAACAGTGGACCCCCCCTCTCAAACTTTTTGGAATTTTATTACGAAACCGTAGAAATTGACTTTGGGAATTAGGGAAATGTAACCTAATCTAATAAAATGGCTCCTTCGGGGCAGCCAACTGGAAATGGATCTGTGTTCGACATCAGGAGGGTTTGATTCGGGGATTCGCAATTTTTTCTAGGGGGTCATGCCAATGCAGCAATTAAGCCGAAATCGTTTCAGTTCCATAAACGCTAATGTATTATTGATACGGTTATCTCTGCTCGTGTGCTCACCATCGGCAAATACGGTAACGGTCTTGGGCCGAACCTAATGGCGATTTCCATTTGTCGGTCGGCCGAAAGTCGTGCATAATGCATTTATAATCAAGAAAATTCATTCCCGTTATCTTCACCGCCAGTATAGTTGGAGGATTGACTGCATTTCCAAACTGATGATCGATTTTATTTTTTTGCCTTTCCATCTGGTCATTTAGAGGCTATTTCAACAATCGGAGTCTGTTTTTCGCTGATACGGTCTGGGTCATTTGGGAGGTACGGGAGACCCCTCGACTTCTTTGCCAACCAATCGACAGGGTATTAGAACCGTTTACCTCAGGCTGAAAAATGGATGCGATTGTGGGCCGATACCATGGCTAGGGGAATCGAGAACCGTGAATGGCAAAATTGCAAGGAAGGTTCATGAAAAATTTTGATGACAAATCTCGCGAGAAATCAATGGGCCAGTATCGTGCAGAAGAAGGGCGTGCCCAATGATAGTGAATAAATGAATGCCTATAGGCGCGGGTATAAGGCGCCGAAAAATTCCGCCGATGGATTATTCAGCCATGGGGTGTGTCAGGTTTTTTGGGGTAACCCCTCGACCCGAGGGTAGAATATCGTGATGAGAGCTTGAGGAAAATGTGAAAAATTAGCATCTGAATGCGTGAAACGTAGTGTAGGCGGTTTTTGGGTCCTAGGGTAGAAGAGAGGAGGAAAAGGGGGGAATGGGAAGAGAAGGCAGCGGAGAAGACGAGAGAAGCAAAGCATGAAAAGCTGCAGGATCTTTCCGAGCCATTAGGCACCGGATTCATCCCACAACTTCGGCGACTCGTCTTCTGGATCGTCTATCGCTAGAATCAGTCGAGGGAGAAGAGCTTTTCCTTCGATATAGGAGCTGCCAAGGAACCAGCAGCCCTCCCTGCCAGAATAAGACCCGGTTTTTTTCCTACCACAACTTGGTGTTTATCTCGGTGTGGAAGCGGCCATCTTGCCGTCCGGATCACTCAGGAACTGGTTGTATCCAGCGAATTTGGGTCTTGAGACTCGCATCGGCTCAAATCTACAGTTTCTGCCAGTTTCAGGCATATTTACAAGTAGAACTGAGTACAAAGATGGCGCCCGACTGTGCCATGCTGGGGGCGGCCATGTTAGGCCTCCAAATTACATTTTTGGGATTTGCAGTTAATCACAGATGGCGCGGACAACTGCTTGCTAAGCGCTCCTAGCGAGCGTGGTTATACGGGCCAAGGCGAACGGAATTCGTAATACGGCCATTGTTTTGACCCCGGAACGGTCAACAAATGCCACCACCAATCCCGGGCTCATTTCCAGCGGGCTGCCTGCGTTATACTTGATAAATTCGGGCGGGCCATTTCCAGCGGCATGCCCCCAGATCAGACTAGATCATTGGCCCATTTTCTGTGGAATTTTGCGGGCATTTATAGTAATTCGTTTGCACGGGGAGGTCCACACACCCCCCCCCCCCTCCCCTCTGAAAATTCATGCCGGTGCATTTCCGAGTGGCACACGGTTGCCAATATATTCCCGGGCGGTTGTGTTTATGGGTTCGCTAATTCACTGACAGCGGTTTTATCCGCACAGACAGCCACAGTTTGTTGAGGGGGAAAGTGAGCCGCTGATGTAATCCAAGTGGAATCTAGCCCCCGACCGTTCAGGAGCAATATCCAAATGCCGATGATGGAGCAATGTGTCATTGGCACCGACGTTCCACCCTACCCAAAAACCCAGGCTTTAATTGGTTCTGCTCTGCCAACAACCGACTGCTGCAGATGATGGAGGTTCAAATTTTAGCAGATTTTTTTTT
>KZ538129.1:102300-138519 GCA_000934665.2 Catajapyx aquilonaris
CCCCCCCCCCCCTCCCTCCCCCGACATCACAGCCATCCTTCTTCTCTCCCGGGCCAGACAGAGTTACGTCCAAAACACCATCGCTAGTGAGATATGCCTTGGGTGAAGATCGCTTGGAATTTGAGGGAGAGAAGAATTTTAAAAAGGATCCGTACACCATGGATGGCTCTAGCGGCAAGAGCCTGAACTTGGACACAAAAGGGCCACCCTGTTGCTAACATTTCTGGAGCGATGGCCCATCCATCTGGAGGTGGGAAGAGGCGCAGTCTCTTCTCTCCTGCGTGGCTTACGTGCCAAGGGTATATTTAGGGGATGACAAATATTCGTACGGAAGCCGCAGCCCGCCTCCTCTTTGCTGGGACCCTGGGAACCCAGGAAATTTTCCCAAAACGCTGCAATTGGATTGAGGGGAAGGGGGGGGGGGGNGGGGGGGGGGGGATGGAAAAAGTATCTGGCCCCCTCCGTGCGACTAAACATCGGTCGGGTCAAGGAGGGATAACTAAATGATGGTTCAGAAGAAAATGGGGGCGCTCACCTTTATACCACATGATCGGCTTGATAAGGAGTGACGTTGTGAAAGGACCTGGAAGGAAATTTATGGGATTTCACGTGTCTGGAGGTATAATTACATGCTTTGTTGTCGGGGATCTCTGTATGATCCTCTTCCTCTCATCCACCTGCATGCATTCCCCGCCTCCCAGATGGAATGTTACAATAAATTACGCTCGCAGACAATTTTCTTCGGAGATCATCTCGTGACGCTCGGTCAAAGTGCAGGGCCTCCAAAAAGTCGTGGGTAGGACAAGGCATTAGCATTATTAAGTTTGTGCCTAATGGTGGCCCTCCAGACATGATTTATCGATACGGCGCTAGTTTTTTGGAGCTGGATTATTCCCCCATTTTGGACTATGTGGTGTTTGCTAGAGCGTGGGTTGGGAGCCATTTGTCGCGGGCACCATCCGTTCATCCTGGTCCGATTGTCATTGGTGTGGGTTGGCAGCAGTAGAGGGTTTGGTTTCCCAGCGGGGCCTGAGAGAGGGCGCCATTTGGCCATGCCGCCAGCAGCGCCATTGTTGCGCCCACCATAATCTAATTAGCAGCGAAAGTTGATCAGTAATTAGTCGATTAATCAATCTGTTTTCCATTTGGACCGTCCCGTGTGCGCCATTAGGGGAAATTAAAGCGGGCCCAGGCCCCGTGGCAGCAGCAGCCGCCTCTCCCTCTCTCCCTCTCCCTCTCTCTCTCTCTCTCTCTCTCTCTGTTGCCTCTGCTGATGCTGATGTTGCTGCTGGCGTTGCGATCAATGCTGCAGCTCAGCAGGGTACACGGGGGATGGGGCTCCCGGATCCTCACTCCCCACCACCCACCGCACCTAACTCTATACATACGATCCTCTGTCACAACAATTAGATTCCAAGAAAATTAAAAAATTCATTACTTCCATATCAGCCCAATTTCCGCATTAGCTGAGCTAGTCAATAATGGACGTACTGCCAGATTTGTGCGATGGATTTACGTAGAAATTGTGCAATTTCCTAGAAACTATGAAAGTTATATGTCGCGGATTGAATTTTAATAGCGGAGACTATATGGGGCAGGCATGACCCGAGGTCGCGTTCTCTAATCGACTGCATCGGCTGGAGGTTATATGAGCCTTGAGCTGAAATTGGCCGTATAAAAAGGGGGCGGCAACGTCGCCTTTTGGCCCCAGCTGCCTTTTCTCCGCTTGTAATTTACGGATCCGTTTTCATTTTCAGTACCATTTCGGGAAGAATTCGCCCCCTAATGTTTCTCTTGCAAAATGGCCCTCGGAGGAGTCGTATGAACGGCCTAATAGCTTACCAAATCGCCACCGAAACACCTTTTTAATGAACTATTGTAGCAGGGAATGAAAATGGGAGGGGGCGCCCAGCCCGCCCCCTCTTTTGTTAGGTTTGGCTTGGGAGAATGCTAGCTCATTTTTAGATAGTGTGGGTCTACTAGGGACCCACGATTTTTTGGACATTTTTATCAGGCTGAAATTTGGGGGAAGTATACGGTATATGAGGAATTTTCATATTTTTTAAACTATAGTTGGCCCACATGCTAGGTCAACGGTCATGTAATTTAATCTCAATAAATATTAGGCGTAAACTTGGTATCAAACTGTGTGATTCCAGGCGAAATCTGGTATGGAATCAGCCAGCAAGTTGTGGGAGAATAATAGGAACTTCTGCTCTCTAGAGGTCAGCACTGTGATTTTTCACCTCAAATCCACCCGTTTTTCACCATTTTTTTTTTGTACAATCACATGTTAGCGGACTTAACCTTATTTTCCCCTCCAGCGAGAGAAACGAGGACGTGCGTCTTGGAAAATGTTTAGCATCCCGCACATTCCTGAAGCGTATGAGATGAGAAAGGAATGCAGGAATCCAGTCCGTCGGTGGTGGCTGAGGAGTAGGATAGTAGAGCACCACCCACCTTTTCCCCTCCCACCCACGACCCCGTATAATCCGGGGCTTCGCTCTCAGAAACCCGGGGGTGGTGGGAGGGGTGGTTGATCGATTCCAGCAGCTTCCAGGATTTATCAATTCCTTCCAGAGGTAGGGAAAAAGGAACCGGAGCGTAATTTTACGGGCTTCCGGAAAAGAGCGCCGACCGTTTTATTAGCTTCGGAAGCTTGCTGGAGCCCGCTGGACGTGGCCACTTTCAATGCAACCCAAAACCCGGGGTGTGTGTATGTGGAACCGGGTTCCGGACTAATTCATTTGCTCCGACAGCCACTTACATTATTCTAGGGATTTGGTCCTGCAATGTTCAGGGTCGAGTAGCTTAATATTGTGAAGGCACATTAAAACTAAAGGGGCTGGTGTAATATTTAAAGGGGGTGAGAGGGATGGAGTAAACTAGCAGATTTTGGGTAATGGAGTCAACACGAATCGTGGTTGTCAGCTTGGTCCTCGAAATCTGTAGCAAAGTTTGATGATGACGTGAAATTTTAAACATCCTGTTATTCCTCTGGGTAAGGAAGCATAGGGACTCGGCCACTTCAACAAAGGTTATTTTTGCGGTTGCCCCATCCGAAAATATCGCGGCTGGCTCGCCCATCACGGAGACGTAAATAAGTTGTCTATTTTGGCACCTGTGTGGGATTTTGCTAGAACAGAAAAAGAGCAGGAAAAAATATTCGGGGAAGTGCGGGGGTAGATTTGCCAATCCGCGGTCCATCTCCTTTGGGTCCTGTATAGGTGCAACGACTTACCCACCCTTTGATCCAACTGCCCTCCTGGTTGACTGCCGCTCTTTCGGATGTATCGAGTCGAGAAATTATATCGCCCGCGACCCATTTAGTCGGTAGAAGAGACTCGGTTCATCAACAGGGATGCTCTCAGTGGTACATGGGGAGGGCGATGAAGGCATGTTTTCTGTCCCGGTGTGTTGAAACAGCCTCTCGACATAAGTCACCCGTGTGTAAACTGTTTACAACGACGCCATTTTTTTGAAATTTGCCCATCAATTTTGCCGGGCAGGTTGGCGGGGCAGGTGCGTACTAGCTATCGGCCGACCGCCATTTTTTTCTCCCGTGATTGGAAGTGAATCAGCCGAATCCGCAAAAGACCTGAAATTTTGGGTGGAGTAGAAGCTGCGGTTCCTTGCAGATGGCGCCTGAGGCATGGGCTTGGGCGGCACTTGCAGAGGACACGGCTTATTAATCGGTGGTGTAAGTTGTACATTTTTATTGTGCAATTCAGGGCGAATTTAGCTGCGGCGGCGTGTTGTGTGCTCCGTCAGGGGGTAGGTGGCCTGGGAAATCAGAGGCCGAGCACAAGCCCCGAGCAATCATCCCAGGGCTCGGTTGGCTTGAAGGCAGAAACAGGGCCGAGGGAGGAGAGGATCATGGGAGGCAGCACGTCAGAAAATAAATTTCCCCGCTTGCATTCCTAATGATTTCCTCCGAGACCGAATGGAATACAGTGGGCAAAATGTTTTATTTCAATTTAGCACGCAAGTCAGCAAGCGGCCCTCTCAGAATAATGCTAAGGCCCCAGCCGTTTTGCCTTAATGCTTGCACATAGTCATAAAAGTGAATTGGGAGGACAAAGATGCCGCAGGAAAAGGAGGAAGGAGGGCTGAGGTAAGCGGCTGGAATTATCCAACCAAACCGCTGAGGTGCGCTGCATATACACGGCTGGCACCATTGTGAACTAGACTTGCTTCTCACCACTATTAAAATTGCTTATATCTTCCGGGCGAAGCCTTTTGCAGCCATTATATCCCGTAGAATTAACCATTAGGATTATCTTGCCTGCCCATTTAGCTAATTGCAAAGCATTCACGGAAAGCTAGAATTACCGCCATTACATTCACCTCGTGCGGGATTCAGGCAAAGAGCAGAGGCGAGGAAGGGGAGGATAAAAGGTAGGGGAGGATGAGAGGGAAGAGGGGAGGGCTGTGAAGGGGGGAGGTGTGTTTGCAGGCTTTGAAGATAGGACAGTTGGGGACCATGGAGAAAAGAGCCTCGTTTGTGGTGGCGAGGCTGCGCGGTTATGCGCCAAATCTGTTGTTACCACTCTTGCCGAGGACTGATTGGCCTGCTTAGCTCCACTGGGGGTAGGGGCGGCTAAGCTGCTGCTGGCCTAACAATCGGGGACCCCAGGATTTTTGCACAGAAATCGGGACGGCGGATAATGAACCCATTTTGGGGAGAGCACCGGCCCATTCGTCCAAGGCACGTCAGAGGGGTGTGGCCACAAAACATCCCGCAGATCTTATCCCCAAACGTGCAGGTATGTCGAGGTCCGTGTTTGGCGCTGATTTACTGCCGCTCCAGCTGGCAACCCGTGAGTGGAGCGCGTGGCTCCATCTGGGCAGGCAGGGAAGGCCGCCATCTTGGGGTCTCCTGGGGAGCGGCCGTCTCCCCGTCTCCGGAGAAACGCAATTTCGCGCAAAAACAAGAGATTAGGGCCAAAATGGGAGCAGCTGCAATTAAGTGTAGTGCTGGCATGAAGGGCTGGGGGATTTGGGAGCGGGGGGGCTGGCTTGCCTGGCTGGGCTGGCTGCCTGGCTGCGCATTCACCATCCAGCAGCAGCCATCCCTGGGCTAATTACCCTCTACTTCGATCGCTCGCGCCTGCTGCATGGCTGCGAACACAGCTAAGCCGATTGCTTTGCCCCTCCCCACCTCTTCCAGCACCTCCAAATGCCGCAGTGTCAATGGATGAAACATTTATGCCATCGACATATCTAGTCCACCAAAGAGGGACGCTGGGGTTTCCTCCCCACCGGCTCAGAATAAATTGTGCTTGTCAAAACGCAACAATATCCTCCTAGGGAAACCGATTTCAGAGTGGAAGAACCCGTCGGAATGCGTGCTTCCCTTTGTTTCCTTCCCATGACAAAAAGAGGGGGGTCCGGACCCAAATTCGGGACGGATCTCTCAATTAATCTGTCAGCATGATTGTACACGGGGCTTAGACCCCCTTGTGACGAGCCTGCGGACAGGATATAGATGGCTGGAGACAGGGTTGTCATTTGTCAGCCTTGCGCCAGAAGGGCAGCAAATAATTAGAGCACACGCCATCTTGTATTGACACGAGAAAAAAGGAAGCCCCGGGGCCATGTGCCACTGACATTTTGGGGCACATCCGGGGCATCCGAAAATGGTGGTCTCACTGACATAAAGTATAAGGTAGGAGCAAGCAATTTGTTGACTCGCTTTTTCCTCCTGGTGGGCACAAGTAGCAACAACTAATAATGGCGGCTGTGGGGGAAGAAAGGCACCCTTTTCCCACTGCTGCTATCCCCAGCAGTAGAGGTCTGTCTTCATTCATCACCAAAAGACAAGCCATTGACAGGCAAATTGCCAGGGAAGAGCCGTTTGCTGTTAGTGGAGCAATTCCGCGCTTTGGCCTTCACGTAGCTAAGATAGATGGTGCTGAAGGTGTGGGTTAGTTCGCCGGAGGAAGTGGATCCATACGTTATTTGCCACGGCCCGTCTCCTGTGGAATTGGACTTTACCCCCATCCACTTGGGTTTTCTCAACTTTTTGCAGCTGTACTTTCCCCATGCCTATATAGCCAGCAGGAGAAAATGCAATTGTTGGGGGAGCCCAGTGGTAAGATGAACCGGTTGGGCGATCGGCATTGTTTGTTTCAACTGCCAAAAAGTGGGAATATTGTATCTGTACACATGAAACGCACCCGAGGGGAATGTCAGGTTGCAGGTTGAACACATAATAAAAGTTACCCCGCGGATAGAAGAGAAAACTGATCGGACGAGCTGCTGTCAACACACCACGGTATAGATAGCAAAACCGTGCCGGAGGAGACCCGGCCCACTCCCTGGCTCTCCCCCCAAAAAATAACCTTCCGTAAAAATAGATAGGCGAATAGTGGAGTGACATATCCCTGGTTGGCCAAAAAATGGCGCTTCATCCATGGCAACAACAAATCATTATCGGAAACGTGGCATTCATGGAGGCTGAGCTTGGCTCCGGCGCCCCCTGCTGCATTCTGGACATAGCACCTCACTGATAGGACACGTTCGGGTTTCGGGCTCTGGCTTGTCACATCCGCCTGGGATTACACTCACATATGCGTACATGCACGTCATGCACATCGGCCTCAGGCGCACTGCACGGATTTGCACATAATGCGTTTGGCTTTCGGCTCTCTGGTCAGTACCGCAGTCATGACTTGATCCAGCGGGTTGTACTGGCTATCGGCATACTGTCCGATCCACGCAACTATTTTCATCAGTTCAGCTTGCAGATTTGAAGTAGAATTAGGCGATTCAGTGCAACTGAAGATGTAACCTTATACATGGACGCTTCAGTAATAAGAGATCACAAATGTCAATTTGGGCGCCCACAATTCAAGGGTGTGTAGTTACAATGCAGTTATCAGTCAGCTTTTGGCTTTTAAAACCGCGGGTGATTGGCACATTAATCTAGGTGAAATCCTTGTCGATACAGTGATATCGCCTTTGACATTGCATAGCCCGTTATTAGTGCAGGGAATTTGTACGGTCCCAGACGGGGCCCGTCACATTTTGGGAGGTTTTCACACACACAAAAATATAGGGAATGATTCCGTCAGCGATGGTATCGGAGTTGATGGAACCTGATCGCTCCTGTAGCGACCTGTCTGTTCATGCAGTGAAACGGAGAAAACTCCCAACTGGAAAGGAGAAGTAAGGATTGTGGCAGGAGATTAATGGCTGCCATCAGGGAGCATAAAACACGCAGCTCGCCTGGATAAAAGGGGGGAGTGCCGAAGAGAGTTTCTGGGGAGGGGTCAGAAGAACCGATTCAATAAGATTTAATCCCTCTTCCTCTTAGGATTTATCCCCCCCACCACTTATTGCATGCGGGAGGGGAAAAAAAATCCAACTCCAAAAGGTAGGCCTTCCCAGTTTTGATGTTCGCCATTGTAGGGCACATCAGCTTAGACCTCCCAGGGCATTACGTTGATCCATTCTCAGGATTAAGATTATTTTTTCTGATTCATTTCAGTTTAGTGTTATGTTTTGGGGGTTGGGGGGTTTCAGGTCGAACCCGTGCTTTAAATTTTAATAGTGTGGTTGGGGTTGAATCATGAAGTGATAAATTTAAAATAATTTTATTCGGTTGCTAAAGAGACAGAAGAGTTTGTTTGTAATTGTCTTCAGCCGGAAAATGGTTACTGGAAGTTGTGCAATAGTTTTTCGCACCTTTTTGACTAACTATTCAGGGTTGAACCATTAATTACAAGGGAAATGGGCATTTCTGGACGTAAAGACTTGATGACACGTGGAAAGCTGGTAAATAAAGAGCTAGAACAAGGCCTTGAGGATGAGTAATGGCCGCATTGGTCTCCGGCAGAATCTGTAAAAGTGGACTGGGGCCGAGATAAATGGGGAGAGAGGCCAGTGCAGAATATCCTGGATCCCAGATGGCAAGACCCAAGTGTCTGTTCCAGTTGAGTCGGACATTGTTGTTGCTCCGGGCCGGCCATTGTTCCGGTCGTGTCCATCGACCAATTTGGGCCTGCAAGTCGTGTCTGCGAATTCCGATATCCCTGGGACCACCGCACAATCAAACCGGGCGTAGTAATGGAACAATTGAACGGGACAAATCAGAGTGTAATTTTAGCATTTCCACCTCAATGGGCTGAAAGGGGCCATGTTGCACTTATGCGCACACGTACCCAAAGTAGCCATTGTTCACTCGGAACCGACATGGGATTCAATGTATTTTCGCACACCATGGCGAAATAGCATCAGGATGTTTCCAGTCACCTGGGACGCCCCGGAATTTTATCCTATGTGTGTTTCCCTGAAAATGACCTTATCACATTTCCGACCAGTGATGCGAACGTACAGGTAGGCGCTACCGGAGCGATGATCAGACGACCCCCCACCTGACCGCGGGAGGCTGGGTATCCCGCCCGTACATGATCCTCGTGCTCTTGCAAAAGGGGGGCAATTGACTTGTCATGGGGAAGTGATAGAGCCCGTGGGTGGCTGGCGGGAATGGGATCACCCTGCTGCCCACCCCATGTGTCATTATTTTTATCCCGTGTCTTTTGTCTTGGCTGACGGCTCCGGCGCACCCCCGCCACTCTCGCCCTCTGCAGCATCACGCCGAGACATCTGGCGGCCTCTCCTCTCAGCTCCGGAAGTCAGTTACCCCCCACCCACCCCTCCTCTCCATACCCATATCTTGTCAGATGGGCACCCCCGATTAGCGCTTCCCCCCGGTGGGAAAACTGTCTGCAGATAGTGGGGGGAGGGAAAAAGGCTGCCATTTTCGATCCAAATCGCCCTTCTGCCATTTTGAATGTCAACGCGATTTTTGCGTCCGGGCTAATAGATTTGATATTGACAACATGGCAGCCATCTTATCTCTTTTCCTGTCGACCCAGGCGGGGTTTATGTGCCTGGGATTTTCTACATGCAGCTCCAAGCCACATGCACCTACAGTATGTAGTTTGACCCCCCGTGGAGGTGGTCCGGGGCCGAGAACGAGCCCGATAAGGGCCAGCAGGGGGCCTCATGTTACACGGGGACCTCCCGTGGCCTCCCAACTGCATTCCGCTGCCACACCAAAAGAGAGGCGCTGCCCCCCAAGCCCACCTACCTTTTTCCCCTCACAACCACCCCCCACAGAAACTTCTTTCAAATTTGGCCAGGCGGGGGCCACCGCGGCCTAACGAGGTCAAACACCGCCAGAAATGGGATAGCACACAGAAGGTTTTCAAAAAAATTAAGTCGCATCTAAGGGTTTAATATCCATCAAAAAGTTTGTACAAAATTAATTGCACGGTGTGCTCAGCGGGGTTTTTGCGCGGCATATTTTATGTTCCCAAGTTTGGTAGGCCTACATGTTGGCAAGGGTAGAAAAAATAGGACAAGAGATGATGGCCATTGAGATGCGGCTCACGTAGCGGCAAATCAGGCGGCGCTGTCTTCCTTCTGGCCATGCATACGCCGCCATCATTTCTGGATGAAGGCAAAAGGGGGCCTTCGTTGCGTATGCCCAAGCACCAACCTCAACTCGCATGTGTTATTGTGAGATAGCGGGCTCTGCATCTGGTTGCCCCATCACGTATCATGTTGGAGGGCAACTCTTAGATGCGGTCTGATTTTGGCTGGAGGAAACTTCTGTTCCAGTAATTGTTGCACTTTGCCCCCAAGTTGGTGTTATAAGTCATGTCAAATATATCAGTGGCGCAGTTGTAGCCTGGGGGCCACGCCCTGCGCGACCTCGCTGCTAATTATCCACTGACATCTGTACGCGCGGGGGCTGTTTACTTATCGGAAATTTGCTCAATATTTGCAAGGGCGCAAGTTGGGCCGGGGCTGGAGGGGGTGCGCTCGGATACTACAGCTCCCTGGGTCACCATTATTGGGCCATAACGGGCGCCCTCGGGGTCACCGCCCAGCTTGAGCCAGGCAAGTGGCGCTCCTCCACTGAAACCCGTACTATCCTGGTGTAGTAGTAGTCGTAATTCCATTTGGGCCCGTATTCACCATCATCTCCTGTTAATTATGCTCAGCAGTTGGACCGGAACCTGACTCAGAAGCCTCCTAACAGGATCCCCGCATTGTAGCAGATCCTACCCCCATCCTCAATTGTGGAAGTGTCGGAGCGAGCCTGGTAATTGAACTTGCACAAATTGAATCCATTGTGCAAATGGCTGCCGTCCCCCCTTCCCCGCCATCCCTCCGTCATCTCTGGAAAGAAACTAAGCATTAAAATTCAGACCCTCCCCGGTTTCCCTACGCCACGGCCGGTACCTACAGGGGTTGACATTGTAATTAGGAAATGGAGCTGTTTGCCCAAGTAGGCCTGGTCCCGCGGTGCTTGAATTTCCGTACAATCGGATTAAAGCATTAGGCTGTTGCTTGAGGGTTTTTGGTTAGGGGGAAAAGAGGGGGACTGCGCAGATTTTTTTTTGCAGGTGAGCACATATGTGCTGGGTTGGAATGAAAGGGAGTACTCGAGAGAGAGGGACGTAATGGCGCCTGGCGCTCTGGACAGCGCCCTCTCGCGCCATTGCCCTTTCCTTTTCCGCTTCCGGACAAGGCAGAGTAAGGAAGGAAAGCTCGGTTGCCCGCCGTGGATCCGGCATACAACTTGTTCCGAACCAGAGCACCCCCCCACAGCAGGACTATACAATAGACGCTCACATCATTTGGCTCACTGACAAATTGCGTGGATGTTCGTCGGCTGATGGAAGGCGGCTACAAGACTTGAGAGAAGCCTGGGTTGAGGCTAGTGACCGTGCACCTTTTTCCCACCAGCCGAAGAAGAGTGGTGCAGTGCAGCAAAGGCATATCAAAAGAAGCGAGGCGTTATCGCGTTTGGATCCGTGAAAATGAAGTTGTGGTCCCTCGTTCTGTGGCGAGGGCCCCGCAGCGGCCTATAAATCTCCGCTGTTGACAACGATGAAAAATGAATTGTTAGAAAGAGCCGCGGCTGGGACCTCGTCACCTCCCCGAATCCAGGCTTTTGGTCTCCTCGGGGACTTCCGGCCTGAGATGGCCATTGTCGCCTGCATGCTCTGGAGCCTTGTATTAGACTATATCGCCCAGGTTCTCTCTCTCTCTCTCTCCCATCCCATTCTTTTCCCTTCTCCATTTTTCCCCCATCCTCCTCCCCGCTGCGCAAATTCCAAACGATTTTTACCCACCCAATTACCGGGCATCTTGATGAGATGAGGGGTCGGGAAAGAAGTTTCGCAGCCAATTTTAATCTTTTCCCGGGGAGATGGCGCCCCTACCTAATGCCATACAGGGTGAGGCCAAATGTTCGCCACAGGCAGCCTACCAATTACACGGCTACAGATCAAAATTCGGAATATGCGCAGAGGACCGCTGAAGATGTTTTCCTCCAGCCCTTCATTTGAATGCCGCGGGGCTGCCGACTGTTCCGCCTGACAGAGCCCATTAGGAGCAGCGCCCAGATTACACCGCCGGAATTACTTGCTCGCCTTTTCAGACTGGGTCGCTCATACTGCCGACAAGTCGTCATTTCCTTCACCTCTTCAGGAGACATCCTGCGAAACACTCAGTTGCCATACACTGAGCAAGAGCCATACCTTCCAATTCCTGAAGAGTTATACGCATCAAGCCGTCACATTCTGGAGGCATCCATGCGGGAGGAAGGAAGAGACAAGTGTCGGGATATGAGTGTCTCTGGCTAGCGAGGGATTCTATAGCCCTGGCAGGCAGCGAGCAGATCGGATCCGGGCGCAGGAGATTGTATTCCCTAGGAGCGGGCGGGCCCGGAGAATTGCACTGTCAGGCCGTGATGAATTCGGCCCCCGCGCGCTTCCATCCCGAATCCATCAAATTTGCTCGTAATCTCCTCCACTGGCATTAAGGCGGGCAAGCAGCAGACGAGAAGGAGGAAGAGGCGCTCCAGCCAATAGGGAAGGCCCGGATCACGTGGTGAAAATGGCGCCCGTTTCAAAATAATCGACAACGAAGTCTGCAGTTTGGAAGGCGGGGGCGAGAATTACAGTGCGAAAATCTTTTGTTTTTGCTTCTTGGCGCTGGCAAACGGGGAAAGTTTAATTAAAGTTTTCCCCGACATTGTATGGAAACATCTTGGCTGCCGGTGAAGGAGGAAGGGCCCTCTCTCGTTTGCTTGATGACTCCTCCGACTCGAAAACAAGACGGGAAGTAGTTAAGGGTAGTTAAGACTATGGGGCGCTCTCGGGGCGCCCTCTTCCATTCTATTCAGGCGAAAGTGAAAGGAATCGGGAATTGAAAGGAGAAAGAAAAGGACGAATCAGGAAATCTTGGTGGGTGCTTAATGGGATGTTATAGCGGAAGGAAACTTCAGTCATCTTAACCCCCGGGAGGGGAGAAAATATCAAAAACGTAAGGCTTTAATTAGAAGCTTTCTCTTTTTTGGCGAACAATGGCCCCCGCAAGTGCCTCAAGTTCCTCGGATTATGGCGCGCAGTTCAAACCATAAAAGCCTTGATGTACATTAGCGTTGATATCAAAGTAGGAGGCAGCAACACGAAGGCGAATTCCCCCTTCTCTGGTCTCCCCCCTTGGCCCGTGACAGCGTGATTCATGCTCCCCCCCTGTGACAAATCGCGCTTGTCACTGCAGCCAGGGGGCAGGCTGCGATGGGGAAGCGGGGAGGGAGGGAGGTAAGGGATCCACAAGAAGACGCGGCCTAGGGCTTTCAGGGGGATGGAAGGAAGTTGCACCAATTTGTCCATTTCACTCCAAAAGGAAAAGGAGAGCGAGAAAAAAACCTCTCGGTTGTTTTCCTCCTTGGTTCTATGAACTATTTACATATAGACTAATATTACGTCACATACGGGGAGCTACTTGCGCATGCAAAGGCTGACCCCAGTCCGAGTTTGATTTCTGGATGGAATGGCATCGGAGGGGAAATGGGGTTTGCAGGAGCCAGTGGTACGTATCTTCCTCTTTGGTGGTACGGCAAGCTCCATCGTGGCAGCTCAACCCAGGGCCCTCGCGTCATTAGGCGCCGTAATGTTCCGGGCCTCATCTGGCCGCCTTCACAGCTCATTGCTCACCCGCGAATGAACGGGGTTTGCACCCACGGGGAAGGCCTGCCCTTTTTCCCGGGTTGCCACACTTTCTTGTTATTCCAGGGTTGGTCAATACCCATGGTGAACTAGCTCAAGTTGATATAAAGCCAATGTTTTTTTTCGGGCTTCGTCTCAGTTGCGATACGATTGGGAAAGATGCAGCCGAGTAGAAAACACCGATGGACTTTGCTCCTGTGGGAGATCCTGGAACGTTCGTTCTGGAAAAAAAGGTTGTCTTCCACACATGACGTCATTGTGTTCGGCGTGCCAGACACATTTTTACCAGCGTAGATCAGTGATGATGAGGAATTCCAGCTTGGCTTTTCCCCCCTACCTGTTGGATGGCAATGTTCCTCGAAGGTCATTTACGTCGTTGCCCCTCCTCTTTGCGTTGATTTACACGTCCGTTGGTGAAGAGGCGGCAGGAGAGAGAGGCCAGCTAGCGGGCAGGTGGGAATAGGTAAAAAATAAAAGACCTAAAAAAGAAACGATGGAGGAGGAGGAGGAGGATAGGAGGTCCATCAACGTGCGCGAAGCACATGGCCCCCCGCTGGTGCCAGAAGAAGCCCCCCCTGATTAAAGGACGGTGGCCGTCCCCCCGGGCCTAGACACCAAAGCCCCCTGCTGCTTGCCCCAAATGGACTTTTGCCTGCCAAAGGCCCTCCCGAAACAACTTGGGCAATTCTTTCAAAACAAAAAAATAAGAGTGGTTCATAAGGATTGGAAGCCATCAAATGGCGCTCGATTTTTTTTTGATTTTTTTTTGGGTTGGAACCGGGCTTATATTCTGCAAATAACCTCTCCTGTAAGCAGCAGGAAAAATAAATAAGAGCGAGAGGCTACACGCGCTCTATTCCAAATGGCCTGTGTGTTGTTCTTGTCCACGTGCCAAGCGCCAATGTTTCCTTCTTCATCCCTCGCGCGACCCCTCCTGCTTTTCTAATATCTATTTTCTGACTCGAAAAATCACTGAATAAATATTGCCTAGGAATTTGATCCGAAGGCAGATTCCCCATAATCCGCGACCTTAATGCGGGAATCCGGGCAGCCGAATGGCGCGGAATTCCGATCGGAGGAGGTGCTTCTGGATGGGAGACGGCAGCGCGACACGGATTTGGAGACATGCCATCACTAGGGTGCTCTTCACAAATTGAAGGTGTTGGGGGAGAGTGACTGTATATATATACCTGATGTTGTCACTCTTGAATACGGTATGGCCTGAGGGGAGAGAGGGTCATTTTGAATCGAGCAACCAAATCCGTTGTTGGTACACGGAGTCGAAAGAGGGGATGGAAATGAGAGAGGGCGAGACATAATGCCGGAAGGAAAGAGGCTGATGGACGAGGGAGTCTGATGCTGAGGAGAAATGTTCCATCCCCGGGAATACGGGGTCCTAATCGCTGGTGAGTGAGCACACCCTCCTCCCATGTAGGGCCAACCAAGCCTCTATTTTACTAATGATCAATGCGTGACGCATCCATCCTCTCTTTTGTGGCGGGAAGTGTCCCACCAGCCCATTGTTTCTAATCATCTCCAGCACCCCTTTTGTTGCTGCTTCCAACTCTTTCCATGTCAATTTATTTACCTTGTTTCGCTTTCCACGCATCAGATCGGAATGGCGTTCATCATCCCCCCTCCCCCCCCCCCCGACCCCATCCGACTGTTCTATACAATCGGCACCAAGGGACCACTTCTTCTGGAATTGTGTCGGGCTGCACTGTTTGTGATCAGTCGTGGAGTAGCTTGGGTGGAGGCTATGGGGGTCCATCTGTACCTGACACTGCATACACTTAGTCCTTCCGTGCTCGTCCATGGAAATTCCTGGATGCGACTGACTCGTGAGCTGGTATGATATTCCACACCCTTGTTTTTCTCGAGACTTGCCCTTGACCAGCACGTCGGTTGTTGTGAAAAGCGCGTCGAATTGGAGGAAGAGGGGTCTGGATCCGTCCGGAATCTGATTCCGGAGAGGAATGGGTTTGCACGCCCCGAAGGGAAACGTGGTGCGGCCATGTTGGGGAGGAGGAACTGAGAGGAGTCATAAAGCTTGGCATTGTATTCGGGAGACTGCAATTAAAAGCCAGCAACTGTGAAAATTAATGGAGCGATGCTTTTAAGACGTAATTGGAGGCATTCATAACCCCGGCGCGTGTATTGTAGGGGTGACGTAACCCGGGTCAGGTCCTGCTGTAGCCTGGCGGATGGCTTAACGAGTCGCAAGGTTACTGGGGGAGATATGCGGATTCCGGCACATACTCACCCACGCACGGCCTTGTCAAGGCTGCCACTTTTGCGCATTTGATCCGTAACCAGATATTTGCTTGCCCCCCAACCCTTTCATTACACCCCCCCCCCCCCCTAGGCTGGGGGAAGGATAATCCGAGCTAATGATTACTCACCCGATTTACCCCTCATGGACGGTTTGTCTTACAACCGGAGGCCAATCACATTACGGTCCCCCGCAAGAAAAGCACATCGATATTGTCACAATCATGAATTTTTGAGCAGCTCGACAGATGGCGATCCGAATTCGCTGGCTCCATCTGTCCGAAGCGCTGGCTAGTTATCCGGCCGTCTCAGATTGCGTCTTGTTATGGTGTCCCCCCCTCCTTGGCCAGCACAGATTGTTAGCCTGGAGAGCATGATGAATCCCCCGGCGGCCCAACAGTAGGGGGAAGCTGGCGCTAATGAGCAATCGGAGCAGCCTTGGTTAATCCCAGCGCGCCAGAAGATGAGGACCATCACCCAGGCTTGGAGATATGCGGGAAGGACACGCCATTTTTTTTCGCACCTCCCTCAGGGGGTTGATATTGAAACCTGACGAATGAAGAAATGCCTTTTTCTAGGCGTAATTGCGCCGGTTGAGGGATAATGATCGGCTCGCATATCGCGTTTCAGGGCCTGAATTGATTAACGCCATCGAAAGGTCTGTTTTGTGCATTAGCACCAGGCCGGCTTGCTAGCGTAGCATGGTCACGATAATTCTTTTTTGCAAGTGTAAGCCGCCTTGATTGTTATGACAGTTTGAAGGGTAGAAAAGTAGCATCCAGTTTCACTCCTTGGCCCGCACCGCTAAGAAAAAGGAAAAGCAGGGTGCTGAACAGCTGCGTGGTTTCGCAACGTAAACGTGCGGGTGGTCCCTGGCATTTGGACACCGTCGCACCAATTCAATTAAATGTTACTCCGCCAACACCTGCTCTAGTTAAATTTTGCCTTCTGAGGCGCAGTCATTACCGATTCGAAACAGATATAGCCCTAACCCCACCAACAGTGCATAAAACAGTCGGTTCACACTTCCAACCGGCTGGGGGCACCCCCAAAGAAGAGGAGAAAAACCCTCCTGTCATTGTCCCCATTAAACTCATCGACGGCGACCCAGCAGGACAGCGCTACCTGGCAAAAGGGAGAAGCCCCGCCAGTACTTATCTGACCTTAATGGCTCTATTTTCAAGCCTGGCTGTTTCATTACCGGGGGGTAGGCAGGGGGTTTCATTCGAGTTGGCAAATTCTGCCAGTCTCTCGGTGGCGACTTGACACGCTGCAGCTAATTGTTAATGGAAGGGCTGCGCGGTAAATCAACTCGGGGGCCAGGTTTCCTGCCGAGAAATTTACGGCCGCCTGGCCCGGAGAATCCGTAATGGTCACCTGAATGGCGGCCCACCCTATCCACCCACCAGGCTCAGGATAACAATGTAATACGTGAGGGGAAGATGCACAACTCCTCCAGCATTTCTATAGTCGAGATAGTAGAGTGTAATGGCGGGGTTGGGCTGGAATGGGGTCAGCCAGGGGGCCAGATTTGGCGCGCTTGGCGTCCCCTGGTTGCCATGCCAACCGAAGGGGGTGGTCTAATGGGCAGTTAGGATCTGGAGGGGGTGGTGGTGGACATCAGAGGCTCCTCCTTATCTGCAGGGTTCAATCCGACGGGTATGTTCCGAGCTAGATGTGCGTCGGCGTGTAGAGGTCATGCCCAGGGTATTGATTTCTCAAGGAGAGGAATGACAAAGAGGCAATTTAAATCATAGGCGAATCCCCCTGTGAGCGCGTCTCCGATCGAAAGTTCGCCATTAGGAGAGACATGTCTGCTTTCGTTCCCGACTTCTCCACCTCCCCGCCAGATTGCTCTTTGTGACGTGCCGGGCCTAGAGACGGCCCCAAAATGACCATTCTTCTTACGTCTGCCATCTCCCCCCCTTTTTTTCCAATTGCCATCCGTCCTCGCGACAATACTTGGACCTTTGCGCTATTCATCACTGCGTCGCAACAATATCATTTTCGTGGGGCCCCCGAATGGTAATGGATGCTCCCGGAAACCCAGCAAATCCGGAGGACACGGAGGCCGCACTTGAGACAGCCGTATAATGCGGGGCAATGCCGTGTGGTGGGCGGCGAAGAGGCCTTTTGGGAGGATTTACCCCCGGATTGGCGGATCCGGGCTTGCGGAAGGAAGCCTCGATGCTTTTAGGGGTTTCCGAAGACAAGCGCATTGTCACCTTTGGCCAGCCCCTAGCTTCCAACTGCAAATCCCTTCCGAGTTTTGAGTGGATGAGCGGTTGCCTCCACCTAATTTTCAACACTGGTGGTCCACCCTTGATTTATGCTGTATGCCGCCACCTATGGAGTGCGTGCCAGACTACTGTAAGAAAAAAACTATAAATTTCAACTGGGTGATGTTACATCTTCAGAACGAACAAAAAAAAATGTAGACAATATCTTCCCCCAGCCATTCCTGCACCCTTGCCCTCTGCCGCCTTGTTATGAGAGTGACCTCTTCACACGTGCGCCGTCATAATGAAGTGAGGCGCCAATTGGAGCGGGGCAACAGCTGGCTCTTATGGCTCCATGATGGCAGCAGCAGTTGGCGCCATATAGCGCCTCCCCCTCCCTCCATTCTCTTCATTCTCGCCCTCGCCTTTTCTATGCCGAGCTCTCAGGCTTCCATTCCGCTGATATGTTGCCACCTCCATCTGGCACCCAGGCTTTCATATCGTCTCAAGGGCCAGAAAAAGCCCCATTTTGGAAGCGGGGAAAACGCCAGGCGCCACACACCTATGAGGCTCGTCTCTCACCCAGAGAAAATTTCAACGCCAGCAATTAACCTCCAGGAAAGTTCAAGATGGATGCTGGCAATCTGAGTCTAATAGCTGCAAGGTCTTCTGACACGTGGTGGGCGACACGGCCCTGACCGTGATTAGCAGCGTTTACAGTTTTTTGCGCTGTTACGTCCTCAATATGTCAAAATTGACAGGCGCCATGCCTATACAAGGCTAAGGAGAAAATAACGCCATTGGGTTTTTAGAACCCGTCGAATGATAGATCTATTTCCTGTGCCGCCATTTTGTGTAATTAATATGCAGGGGGCTCCCAAGACATTAGAGCCGAGGCTAATGACTTGGCAGAGGCTGGGTGGGGGTTGCCCCCGAGTCAGCCCCCCAACTCTTCCGTCCCCCTTCATGTCGCCTTCCTTCTCTCCACCTTCTGCGCTTCATGGAGTGGAAATGGCATTATGGGAGATCGAAAGGGTTAAACGTGCAATAATGAGAACTAGAGGGGAGGCTCTTGCTGGCGCAGGAAATATTTCATTGGAAGGGGTGGAGTTTGTGATTCGACACGTGGAGTGATCGATCACCAAGTTCAAATCGCGCGCCAGTGATCGCAGCGCCATCATGTTGTTGAATAAAAAATTTGGGGGTCGTTGTCGTGCAAGAGCCGGATGTCCCCTTTCGTGGGCGAATGACTTCGATCGCCGCCTTCTTGTGCATGTTCAGGGGATTAAGACGTTTTCCGGGAACTGGGAATTGACTCTGTTGCTATAGAGGGCGGCATATGACATACACTAGAATGACCCATCAGAGCGTGGTATTTTGTTCCCAACCCCATCCGACACTTGCTTCCATACGCACACACAAGCCCCTTTTCATGAGAAATTTCACAGTGGAATGAATCCGAGAGGGATCCAGGGCGGCGATAAGCTCTTACTTTTGCCTCTCTACCATTCATCACAAGAGGGTTTGCTGGAGGAAGCATCTGCAAATGCCTCCACATTTATGTGACCAGATAATGATGGCGCATCTTGATAAGCCTGGCTTTAAGGAGGGTTCAAAGGCAGAACCATTGAGTGGCAACAATGCGTGCAATTTCCAGCTCGCTTGGGACTTGAGACGGCAATTCAATATCATCTCCATCGTGGATGATGCGGAGTGACAGCCTCCATTTTTATTAATATTTGTGGAGAAACATAGGTGCGAATTCACCGTTAGGTGGTGTAGCGGTATGAAAGCTTTAAAATGGCGCAGCTGCACGTTCCGTTATGCATCCAATTCCTCAAAGGAGATCGATAAGTGATGTTGGCGGCACATTGATGGGAATTTTATGGAGGGAGAGTGTGAGATGGGACGTGGAGATAGTCCCTGGTGTCCTCTTTACCCCATTCGGGGAATGACAGCTCCCCGCCAGTTTTTCATAAAAATTGGAAATTGGCCAGGATGCGATGGGAAGGGGAAGTTGTTGGCTCGGAGGAATAAGCAGGAAGAAGGAATGAGGAGACACTGCTGTTCCCACCCCTCCAACGCCCCACAAAAGGGATTCTTGGAGACACATCTCCCTGGAGTCATTGTGCAAGAGTGCTCCCTTTTAAGCGAATTTGACTTAAGTCTCTGTAGAGCGACATCTAGTGGGAGCGTCTCTAACTCCAGTCAGATATGAGTGCCATCTAGCGGCATGCGATCCCTGATGAGTCGCAAGTGGTCGAGTCACGCCTTAAAACACAAAGATGTGGGCATAATGGCTGGCTCCCTCCACAACACAGGATATGACTGTGCTGACAGGGTCGCATTAAAAGGCACGACAGCCGGTAGCACCACAAAAAACTGGCCGATCAATTTCCAGTGGGGTAAGTGTGCGACCACCCTCGGGGTGAAAGGTAACTGTCCAGTCCACCATATAAAAATAGTGCGATGCCATGTCCCACTGGTCTATTTCGGCCATAGGGGTCCGACCTTCAGATATTACCGGTCGGCATGCGACCCGACATGCACGAAGAATCCACTACATGGCAGTTACCATTCCAAAAGTTTCAGTGCCTATCAGGAGCCATATGGATCCGCATCTCCGCCAATAAGACGCCGGAACCCTCGAATGAATCCTGGCCATTGGCAACGATCTGATTTCTTTTCTCCGCTTCTTTTTGTGGCCAGCCGAGGCCCAAAGACCACTTTAATTCGGGAGCTTCGGGCCAAAACCATTGGGTTCTGATTGCAGGAGGAGGGACAAGTCCCAGGAACCAATCTAGGAGCCATGCCAGAACCCAACTGTATATAGACTGTTGCCGATGAAAATGTGGCGGCTCATTGAGGAGTGAAATGAAGTTGGCTGCATATTGCGTCCCCTGCCGCGTCTCTTGACGGCTGAAAGACATAAGGAAGCCATAACATGGCCCTACTCGTTTCAGTCGGCCTCATGGGGCGAACCACCCTATTGTTACAGTCGAAAATTTTTAATGTAAAAAAAAAATGTATTGTTGCTAACCCATAGTGTGTGCGGATTATTTATTTGTGATGTAATCTCACGCCCCATACGAGTTGCTCCCCCTTCAGCCCACCCCCGGTACCTGGGATTTAGAGCTGTATTGATTTTGCAATTAACGTTTGATAAGGGAGCTCGTGGGGGGAGGGGGGGCTGGATGGTAGGGGGGTGTTTGGGAAGGGGGGGAAAAAATCCCCCCCCCCCCNCCCCCCCCCTCTCTCTCCCTACGCTTCCAGCTTGGTAGCTGGCTTTCAGAGTGTATATAGTGTAGCTATATATGGGGAACACTGTGCCGCGGGTTGGGTCAACGTTGCGTGAAATGGTGGGTGGAATTTCAGAGCCTGACTCGTGCTCGGTGAGTAAAAGCCATGTGTTGCATCACAGGACCAGCCCACCCATTTTTTTGCCAATAAAATATTAAGCGGATTTTTTTTTCATGATGGCAATTAGAACCTTCCTATATAATTATATACATATGAGGAGCTGATTGACTTTGACTTGAAGGATGCGTGTGTGTCGTGGAAGTTTTTTTTTTTTTTTGCAATTTTGGGTAAATGAAACTCTGAAAAAAGTTTCAGGGGGAAGACGGAGGGGAGGAGAGATAAAGAGATTAGGTTTGCATTGAGGAGGAGGGCTTTAATTGGGCATTTCACTTACAAGAGCTGCCTTCTTTTGTGGACGTGTGGTCCATACAATGAAGACGCATTATAAATATGGCGCGAATTAGCATGAGAATGGGTTGAGTCTCTTTCTCCATCCTAGACCCAGGGACCCATTTCGGCGTATACGCACCGTGGAATCCAGCCGGGCGTATACGCTCTTAAACAATTACCATTTTTGGGGGAGGGAAACTCAAAATTGAGTTTATCGACGGGGCGGGTTTCAATCTCCGTTTTTTTTAAAAGGGAAAAACTCAGGCGCCTGCAAAACCGCAAAGGGTGTGTTTCTAAATGAAAGGGTGAGAAGTTGAAGAAAAAAAAGTTTCAGGTTTGCCAATTATTTTAAGCAGAAAGCTTGATTGAAGTATATGCCATGATGAAGAGTTCGTTTCGTATCAAGATCTGAAATTCAGAACGATCAGTCACAGTTGACTGATTTCGAGATATGAGGGGGTTGAAGATTGCATTGGTCCTTTTGTTTTCGCAAATTTCTCTAGGGGACTATAATTCTTCTCAGAAAACTGACTTGTCTCTCTGAAAATATTCAACCAAAATGTCAGTAGTTTCTTATATCAAATATTTGCCGAAACTGCATTTTCCTACCCAGCGCCACATTTGTGTTAATATTCGGTACATGCGGTAATTGAATCAGACAATTAAAATATTGTGCAATACTACCAATATGCTGACTTCAGCACACGCTCGTGTTACTCCAGGCACTTTTTTTTGTTTTGTAAAATCCGCTCTGGAAGCAAAATTCTCTTGCAATGGAAGCAGACCGAGATAATGCTCTGCAGCAGGAGGAAATAATTGGGTGGACTCTTGTGATTAATAGAGTCTGAGCCTGCAGGCGTGTCTGTTTGGGAGGAGTAGGGTGGGAGGGGTGGGGGTGGGTTTTAGGCTGGTGGGGGAGGGGATGAGGCCGTCATTTCCATCGGATGCCACCCTCTGGGTTGCAGCAGCAGCCCTCTCTCTCTTTTCGGGGGATCCCTGGCAGCAACTTCCCCTTTTCCTCCTCATTTGGCTTGTCAAATGCAGCTGCGGCTCAGGCGGGACCTGCAACCGACATCTCTACCCCGGATTCAAGGAAGACTTTTTCTGCCCAAATTGGAGGGAGAGGGAGAAACAGGGATATAGCATACTATCCAGACACTATCCGAGACGTAACCGGTAGATGGCGGTAGGCCTACCCGGTAGGTGGCAGCAGGTACCTGCACATTTCGGTACAAACAGTTCTGGAGAAATCAGGCCGGCAGATGGCAGCAAGGCGGTGGGTGGACAAATTGGACGGGCGTTTTTCCTATCTAAAAGCAAGGGGGCGGTCCTATTAAAAGGAAATCGAAGGTGGTCCGGGTCCTAATGGACTGATGACACAGCGAGCCCATCGGACGGGGCGAGGGCGGTTGCAAAGATGGGTTTGCAGCTGATGAATAAGTAATAACTGCGCCACCGCGGTTCCCACACTCACTGAGGGAGGGAAGGTTGTTCATAAAAGAACTGCCGATATCAGCTCTTTCAATAGGTGGGGATGACGTGGGTGCGGCGATATGAATTAGTGATGAACCTTGGTCCTCCAAGCGCGCACACTGGTGTCCCACTGCTCACAAGCCTGCTTGCATCTCCCCTTTTCCTGCAAGGCAGGCGGAATTTTCTGTAAATTACAAATTGCACTCTTGGGGGAAGGCGCCGCGCCGCTTCTGATATAGCTAAATGGCCGGCTTATCTAGCGGGCCCACACTTGGGAAAGCCAGCCAACCCAGCTAACCCTCCCTCCCTGATGAAAGTCCCGTGTCAAATTCTGAGTAAACAGTTGGCGGAAAGAATGGGAGAGGGGAAACTCGAGCGTTCAAGAATTTCACCAACACGGCTCATTACACTGGGAGAAGAGACTGCACAACCCCTTTGGTAGAATCGCACGGTGCTATAGGCCTAGCCTCGACTCAGGCTACAACACGACTCCTCGACACAAACCTGATCCTACAGGGTGCACCATGTGTTATGACTCTCCATACCAGTGCTCTACACAGCTCCGATCCTACCGGTTGCGCCATGTGTCATGATTCAACTTGCCAACAATCTGGCTCGTGACTAAAACTGCCCTTCTTGTTCATTACAGGTTCATCAACGCCAGGCGTCGGATTGTCCAACCTCTCATCGACCAGTCCAACCGGGCGGGTGCTAGTGGTAAGTGCCGCATGTCCATAACATACCGGCTGCCTCTCAGCACCGTGTCGCAGACTACCGGGACCGTGACCCACCGGCCACTAACCCTACCCCCTCTAATAAATCCTGATGATCCTCCCCGCAAAAATTTTCGCAAGTTGGCCCTCCCCTGCCTCAAAAATGGGCGCGAGTTCGTAATTCGCGGCCTAAGCCCAGGGCCAGAGAGTCTGGAGGCCGCCTTCATTAGAGCAGGAGGATAGGTATCCCTCGGGGGCAAGGAAACAGTGCCTTCTCATTATTTGGACACATGGAATGGCTCCAGGGGCTCCCCAATACGAGTCTCGGGAGGGCCCCCCGAGCGCTCATAACCGTCCAGCCACCATGGCCCCCCGCCACTTCCTACACAAGAAAAGGAAGAGAGAGAGGGAGAGAAAAAAATCCTCCCCTTCCTCCTCCACCCCCCACCTCATCCCTGTTACGGATTTCCTAACGGCTACCCCTCCACCTTTTCATGGCCCCCTGTTTTTCCCCAAGCTGTCGTAAGCCTTTCTGCTCTCGGGTCAAATGTCCCCGAAAATCACTCTATTACACATTCGTTCCCTTTTTATGGGACCCTCGCTCTCATCTCACTCCGCAAGATGCCGTAACACGTAAAGAATTGCCCACCCCCCGCTCTCAACTTCAACCAAGAGATGAGTTTGCTTGTTGCTCTCCCCCCTTTTTTTTGCCCTTCTTCTTCTACTACCCACCCCCCTTTTTCCTTAGGAAGCAATGAAAGCTGGCCCAAATTGCTCCAAGTGCTCCCTAGCAAGTTTGCTAGAGACGTGAAGCTCCCAATTCGGGAGTGTATCGAGCGCTTGCCCGGGGTCCAATTATCGGGCGGACAGGACAGTTGATTTATATCCGAGAGCCGGACCCCTAGACGATGAGATGACAAGCGATGGAAATTCCACATTGAACATTGGAAGCGGGAGGTGGGGGTAGGGAGGAGGGATTTGGAGGGGGCCATTGGCACCAGCTGTTGGCACCATTCGCGCCGCTTCCAACTTTCCAACCCTGCAGAGCTCTTGTTTATAACCTGGGCCATTGCTTGCCCCCGCCCTGCTTTACGACACTAGAATGAATTCGAGTTGGGGTGACCAAAGTTGGACTCACAGTCAGTAGTGACAGTCAGTGAGCGGACTTGCCCTGACTGTACGGGCTTACCCTGAACTTGCCCAGACTGTACGGGCTTACCCTGAACTTGCCCTGACTGCACGGGCTTACCCTGAACTTGCCCGGACTGTCCAAGGCTTACCCTGAACTTGCCCAGACTGCACGGGCTTATCCTGAACTTGCCCTTCTGGGCGTCTAACCAGGTCTAGTTGCTTACACCGTCTGTTTTGACTCGACTCGTAAACCCCTGAGTGTTGACGGAGCCTTGTCTGTCCCCACACCATCACCATTGTGCCCGCCTCCTGTATCTACACCCGAGAGTAGAAAGTCGTGTAACGAATTACAATCTCAAGCGCTGACGATTGAGGCTCTTGGGCGCTTGTAATTGAATTCAGATTAGGATCGGGAGCTCGCTTCTGGGGTCAATCGACACGTCGGAAGAGCCTGGAAGGGAGGATGGAACAACCTGAAGAGGGGGTGACACGGTACGGGGGGGACCATATAAAAAAAGGTCGAACACACAGTGGGGTGGTCTTATCCACTTCAGCGAGTAGTTGATATTGGAGGAAGCCACTTAGTCGCTGTCTGCGTGTCTGAAATGCTTACGAGGGGGTGAGTCAGGATGTACCTAAGCGTCACAGGGTGGCTTTAAAAAAGTGCCACCTGCATCGGGTGTGTCCTGGCCGGACTGGGTCGTAAAATTGGACAGGGAGGGGCCGCAGCATCTACCAGCAGCTCCCGTTGAAACCGTAAAACAAAGGGTTTATTTGAGTACCAACCAGTGCCTGCTTCCAGCGCCATAATTGTCACTGATACTCATCTCCGGGAACTGAAGCATAAAAGTAACACTTTTTTTAGCCCCCTCATTTTTTCCCCGCCCCTTTCGTGGTCTTATACTTGACGGAGTGTCTTTGGGCCTGGAATCGTCTGAAGGCTTTCTTCCCCGGCTTATTACGGAAGGAGCCAAGAGGCTATTAGACGGCGTTTGTCGCCCGGCAAAATGGCCGCTGTAGGAGGGAAATTGCCAATCAAATGAAGTGAGTTGTCGGGAGTTGCCTGGCAGGAATTAACCATTAGCAATTAACATCAAGTGGGGGCCGACAAAACGCGGCCCATATTTACCATCAGGTTTTCGAGTCTGGGTATGTGTCATCTGGGGGGTATAGCTGGTAATGAGCCATGGCTTTGAGAAGGGTCCAACGGAGGTCGCTATCAGAAATTGACAGCCAGGATGATGGATCGAGCCGGCTCTTTTTTGTTAGGCCCCCTCTGATAAAGTAGGGTGTCTTGAAAGTGCCCCTGGGTGGCTGGCGGCCCGGCGAGCAGGGGAGGTGCATAGGTTAGCTGGCGGTCAGGATAAAACTGGGGGGGTCTGACTCACCCTGTGCGCGCAAAGTGTACACTTTGCAGCCGACATCTCCCCAGCAGGTGTCCCAACTAATATCCAAAGTTTAGACGGCGCTTGCTGCTCCAACTTGGCTCCCCCCCCCCCCTCCTCCTCCCCATCCCTGGCATTGGTAATTGAAATCTACCACAACATAGTTTCGCACTGGCCAATAGTTGGGCTCAACCCTCTGAAGGCTCCCTTGTCCATAAATAACTCGGGCCAAGTTTGTGCCGGCAATGGCAACAGCCGTTTTGAGGCCCATTTGGTGGCTATTTCATTTGAGCAAGTGAAATCTAGACTCGTAAGGCTGTCAGGGTTGGGATTGTGTGGGTGATGGATCACCCCTCGGGGGTCAATACCTTCCGCGTCGCCACTCCGCCAGCGGTGCTGCTCCGAGGGCACACGGCCCCCAAGATGCCAGCCCAGCCTCCTCATCCCCTTCTATTATCGCCCGGGGAATGATAGCACCCAGAGTTTGAGCCCAGGGGAGGCATGCCCGGCACGGAATGGCTCTAAGCACACTGTCACTTAATTAATGCGGGTATGCCTAGGTTTCAATTTATGCGGGAGCATAATCGGCCTCCTATGTTCCGGCCTGATAAGGGTTGACCATAAAGTAGCCTGATTTCTTACGGAGGGGTCAAACCGGCATATTCATAGTCGACGATAACCTGACCAACCCGATGCAATACTTTGCGTCCCTGATAAAACTTGTGGCCAGAAGGCTCCGTTTATTACCCTGCAGATAGCCTACCGCACACACGACCGCCATTATTTACAGGATTGCGACTAATACCAGAAAAGGGGATGCAAAGCCTCGATAGCATGGCGGTTTTTTTTCTTGGCAACAAGCTATCGTGAATCACGGCACTTTTGCACAAACTTTCTGGAGGTTTATTTCTGGTTGGACCAATCCAAATTATTTTGTCCCCGAGAGTACAGGCTCTCCCCCCCTAAGGGCATTCCTTGATATGATCCGGGGTCTGGCTTGGTCATTATAAGAAATGCAGTTAGGGGGGACGGGTCGGCTAATTCCCACGGCAGCCTCCAGCTAGAAAGTACAGGTGACTGTTCCGCCAGGCCCAATCCCTCGTAATTAATCTGCTTAGCCTTAAGTCAAGCAAAATGGTGCCTCCCTCCCCCTACCCTCTGGCTGACTTGCAAGTCGGACTGGGCTCAAATGAGCCAGGAGACTCTTTGAGCCTAGAGGCGGGTAATCCGCCCCCAGGGCTAATTGGCCAGCTTTCCCGCATGTGGAATTGCCCAATGGAATAAAGTAAGAGACAGAAATCACGCACTATTTTTGTGCGAGCGAGCGGTGCATTGTTGCACGTGGAAACGAGATGGCAGCGGTTTTTTTCCCTGTCCGCCCGAGGGTGGATGTACCGAGTAGTCCCCATCCGATTACCAGGCCGCAACGTCATTCTGCATAAATCCTGTTGGCCCAGGGCGACACATGTAGCCCGCGATCATTGTAAACATGCAGGGATTTTGGTAGGGGGGGGAGGGATGCAAAGTGCCCAGCAGGCCTAGTGCCTTCGGGATGAATGGCAGCCTGACGTGCTCTGATAACAGAGTATTCTTCCCTGGGCCTAGGACGGTAGACGGTATACTCGGAAAAGGACACATGGGAGCGTTTTTTGACAGGTGCGAGATAAGGATGTACGTGTGAATATCCCAAATTTCCGTTAGGATTGATTGCAGACATTCGTGACAGTTCTAACCCACTGACTTGGACTGATTGGACTAACCTAATGGGTCATCCGGTTACCGTGACAAGGTGCTGAGAAAGGCAGCGCTTAGGGCATAGTGCCAGTCACCGGAGAGTGACCGCTGGTTACTAGGATTGTCAGCAATGTCGGCTATCGATTCTAATGGGAGTGACCAGCAGTTGAGGAAGGTGCCTGACCTATGCCCCTTTCCACCTGGCTTGGTGCGGAACACCGTTATGACCGAATTGACGCAGTGTTCCCTCCTCACGCAGGCCCCAGTGGTGCTTACAGCCCCGACGGTGCCAGCATGGGCTACATGATGGACGGCCAGGCGCAGATGATGCATCGGCCGCCAGGGGACCCCGCCTTCCACAACGAGGCCTACCACTACCCGCCCCAGTATTACGGACACCACCTGTAGCACAGGTCAGTACCTTAGGGTTACTCCACCACCAGAGACGCTGAAGCTGGCCTCAGCGCCTCTAGCGGTGAGCCACTGTATGCGGCTGCAGCGCCTCTAGCGGTGGTCTTCTTCCATGTTGGCATGTTATCCTCTTGAAACTATGCCAATTGTTGGCCAGACCTTTTGAATGCTGCGGAGGCGCCCCTCTTTTATTGCGGAGGATCACGCGATGGAACCGCGCCGTTTTCTTGTCAATTAGCCGCCATGACTTTTGGAGTCTGCACCGGTCCAAGTGATTAATACCGCTTGTTCACTTCATAAAACTTGCATCCCGGCCGCCATGTTGCATTCGTAATTATCAGCGCGATGTCATTAGCTTTTATGGGGCTGGTACCGGTTGTCTTTCACGTTGTAAATTGCCAGGGAGAGGAAAAAGGAGTGCGTTGACAACCGCGCCTCTACCGGCCGGTTACACCAAGTCCGTCAACCCTAACCATGCTGTCAGCCAAGGTATTAGCGTCGTGCCCTAACCAAAAAAGGTGTCCAGCTGACGCGACCCGGCCCTTGGCCAGCTTAATTAGAGGAATTAACAATTTGATAGTCCTTGGCCCGACACAAAACCTTCCTTGACAAGGCTTATCTTAGCACGTGTGAAACCTAGGCTACTCTTCTGACAGGGGTGTAGATCCCCCCCTTTCCAAAAAATGCCTCTTGGCTTAGGAAACACGCTGGGGCAGGTTAGACTCTTTTCGAGTGACACCACGTCAAGAGGCAGATTAAGTGGGATCCGGAGGTGAGGTGCTCGCTTCCGGTTGGCTCGCCACAGACTATAGATGCGGGTGTACTAGTAATAATCGCCTCCAGAGACTCATGTCAGCCCTTTATCGCCACGGTGCTGTCCAACTCCAGCGTGGTCAGTCGAGGCCTTCCCCACCAAAATCCGGGTCGTTCATCAGGAGGATCATAAACGTCTCCTGGGAGTCGGCCATGTCCTTCATTTGTCAAAAGGATGGCTTTTTACGGGACGGGTTGCGGGAGGGGGGAGGGTTTCAAAGGAGACTGGATGGCGGGCTTGTAATAAAAAGAGGACCAGTGGTATATAACAGATGGGGGAAGAAAAAATGTTGAGGATGGTATTCGGTTTGTGGAATACCTGCTTGTATGCTGGGGACTACCCAGGTGGTCTCACGTCTTGCAGGAATTATTGTTACATGTGGAATTCTGGCTGAGCAGCATGTTCGTTGACTTGGAAATATTAGCTCACTAGTGGTGCCATCTCGCAACACCACACTGAACTACTGAGCTGTCCTCAATAATATATCTTGAAATAGCGGAAAAATCTTCCCCCTCTCCCATCACTCCTGATATGGCAGTGTCGGTTGCACATAAAACGGCAGTATTTCAACCGTTCTTCATTTTCGCTTATGGAAAGGAAACGCGGCCGTGACGTAAGGAACAATACTAATAAATCGTGGGTTTCGGAGCGCATAATCTTAAAGCTATCGCGAGGATCCCCCAAGTGTTAAAAAGTGCGCCACTCCTCTTCTTCTCTCCCAAGTGCCCTCATCTTTCTTCTCCCAACTTAATAAATTACCGGGTCGACCATTAGCTTAGGCTTGATAGAAAGTTGCCACGCTCCCCCCACCACCCGATCCATGAGATAAGCCAGTTTTCATAATTACTATCGCAGGAGCCCCCCTCAGATTTACAGGAAGAAGTGCCATCAGGCTTATCTGGAGTTTGGCGAATATGTACCTTCGGGTTAGGTTGACACTAGCTTCACCAGTCACAATTGGAAATCAGAAAATACTCTCATTTCCACATAGATACAAATCTAATTATTCATAAATCGACCTGGGTGTGTGTATATTATGTGGGTATGGCGGTAGGGGCTTGGGAGGAGTGGTTCATATACCTTGGGTGCTTGCCAAATCGTAAACACGTCGGCGGGAAGATGGATTGTACCATAAACGTGTAAAGAGTGATAGATAATTCGTGAGGCCCCTTTAATGCTCCAGCAGCTTATTATAGTTTCATTACGTTACGTGCCGGTATGAGAAAAAAGCATGTGGAGGAGCGTAGATAAGGGAGCTGCATTATGCACGTGTTAATTGTTACTGCTGGTGGTTGTTTACATCGCGGTTGGACCTTTTGCAACCAACTGAGCCAATAGCATAATCACATGGTGGTCAGTACATAACAATGCTTGTCTTTTCTGCCATTTCAGTGCAGTTGAAGCCTAAGGAAGGGCCTGAAGAAAATAGCTGCAGGTGGTCCATCACCTTCCTGCACGTTTTGATGAGGGACGGAAGTGACCTCACCCGGAGTGGTGTATCACCTGACCTGGCTGCCCATACAAAACTCGTTGTGTACATAGTCTTCGCAGAAAGGTCAACTGCTACACCGTCGCTTGGTGCAGAAAAAAAATTTGAGAAGGAGAATCCTAAGGATGGGGATTTAAAAAATTAAAAACCAAGTAGTTAAAAAAATCGGAGCGAGGGCTGCACCATAGACTCCTGTCGTTCGTCTTGCATTGTGATTCCTTGTACATATATGTTTTCCACTCCCTCTGAACTGTGACCGCCGATGTGTAAAAAAAAAAAAGTAGAAAACCAAAATCAACAAAAAAAAATTATGTGAAGAAAAAGAAGAGGAATGTGCGACGTCATGCCAAAACCAAGGCAGGACCAAAAAAAGGAACATTGGGTGACCGTGTTGGGAAAGACAGGGTAGTGTTGGTTTTCATCTCTGTTTCATCTGTGTCGCCCCCTTACCCATACCCCTTATCCACCCCTATGCCCCGTTCTTCTCTGTCTTATTGGCCACGTGACGACTTTGGTGACTCAAGCGTCTTTAAAAATATATATATGTCAGTCGAAAAAAGACTTGTTTCCGGACATTTCAAGATTGTGGTCTGTAACTATGCGTATGAAAAAAAACACACAAATTTTTTAAGGGTACGGCGTGAAAGATGTTAACCCGAGCAGGAAGCGGATTTTTTTTTTTGTCTGTGCGCGAAGCAGAATGGTAGTGTTTGTTTCTTTTGTGCTCATACAAAAAAAAAATAATAAAAAAGAAGCAAGTCTTTAATCCTTTGGAAGTATCTGTTGGTCACCAGCTGGCCAGTGGTTGCCAGGTTGCAAGAGTTTACAGGTAAAAGCCTTCTTCTTACAGCAGGTTTTCTTCAGACAAATTTATTTATGGATAAGCAGCTTTCGTCAAAAAAATAATATTTATGAATAAACTGGTTTCGTCATTTTCTGTCAAAAGTAACCTGGCGAAGCTGTAGGACCGATTCTACACCTTTTGTGTGACCAAAGTACTTCGTGTGCTAAAAGAAAAAAAATTGCTGTGTCTCGTGGTTTTTTTCTACATTTCTTTTTAAATACTCAGGTCAAAGTTCGTTGCCATAATTCCCTTCTTGGACCGAAGAAATCAAGCGAAGTGGTTCCCCCCCGTTGCGTGTACGGACAAATTTTTTTCTTGCAATCGTATATAAATATGTAATGTTTCCTCCCACACTCCCATCTAACCCACAATCAAAAATTACTGTGCGAGCACTTCCCCCAACCCACCCAATTGGCCAAAAACATTGTTGAAGAAAAAAAAAAACCAATGACAATTTTTCGGGCAGTGCTCGGTAAGCAATATGCCCTTCCTCAATTATTGCGTGTTCACAATTTTAGAAAATGTAACCTCCCCCGTCCTGCTCCCTACCTCCCCACTCACTGTATTTAAGAAGAAAAAAAAATAATTCTTGCCATTTGAATTATACACAATGTACCATACTTGTTTGTATAAGAATGTTTGCGCAGATGTCACGAAAGATGTTTTTGTACTTGTTAGTAAGAGGAAATTTAAGCTTATATGGTTAGCCATGGTACCTGGTGTCGAAAAAAAAAAGTCCAGGCTTCTAGGCTTATGGAGAGGAGGAATAATTTTTTTTTTCCAAAAAAATAATACACAGTGACCGGACGGAACACTTCTACTGTAGTAGTAGGAATGTATAGGCCTACTGTAGTGAACATCTTCGCAGTATTTGTGTACACACACACACTACAACAGATCGACCTCTTCGTTTTTTGGGGGGGGTTTGAAATTATTTTTTTCAAAAACAAAGTAAAAGCCTGGGTTGTACCGTTTTTTTTTTGCACGATCTCGTGTAAATACGAATTTGGATAAAAAAGTGTACCGTTCTTTGTTTATGCCACCGAGTTGGGGAGTTGTTGCTGTTCTCTTAACCCTGTCTATCTCAGTTGCTTTTCTGCAAGGGGTCCTTCTCATGCATTTTTTGGATGTACAATAGGCCTACTATAGTAGATTGGTTATGCTCAATCGCCGTGTAGGCTAACTTATAATTGTTGTGAGCATGAGAGGGGTACCCTTCTTTTTTGACACCCCCCCCCCCCAATCACCGTCACTCCACTCCGTAGACGACATCTCTTGCAGTGATTTCAGTGTTTGCTATATAAATATATTGTAACTATACCGTGGAGAGAAAGATAAAAAAATATATATCATATGGGCAGCTTTGTAATAACACACCATTTCTGTTGTACAATTTTCATCTGCACATATGCAGTGCAATCTGCTCAAGACAAGACAATTGCTGCATAGGAAAACATTAGTGGTATGTGAAAATCGGAAAGCGAACTGTGACAAATCGCCCTCGTTTCATCGGATTCCCCCCAACCCCCATCCCCTCCCCCCCAAAAAATACAGTAGGCTACTTTGGAATACGAAGTCATGACGGATTTCCTCTGTAACTTTTTTGGAGAATACGCATTAAAATGATGCTGTAACTTGTGTATACCGATGAATTATTTCCATTTTTTTTATACAAAAAACGCACTGGCAATTCGTCTGTATATTTCTCTAAATTACAGTAGATATTGGCCAGATTTGACCTGGGAGGAGTCTAGCTGATATGGAGGGTGGCCGTGGGGGATGGAGAGGGAGGGGATCGGATAAAAAAAAATGAGGGAAAAAAGAAGTCTCATTCATTTTGTTCCGTTGTCAGGCCTGAAATTGCTTCCTCTGGGATTCGCTCTCCCAGGCGGGCCCATTTCCCAGTAAATCCGGGCTTGGCTGATGAGCACAGTGGGCCAGTGCTGGAATTACGCCGCGCCAGAGGGGATCAGCATCCTAGATGTAGATGGGACGAGGGGACTCAAATTGGACGCAGCTACATACCGGATAAGAAGCCATGTCTTCATGCAAAATCAGTGACCAGCTCCTAAAAATAAAATATAGGGACAAACAATACAGGCCAATCCCACGAGTACAAGATGCGATCTTAGCCCCCTTTTGTGTGTCCAAGAATAAGGGCTAATACATTAAGTAAGGCCCAAGAGCGAATTGAAGCAGCTCGACTAAAAGTAGGCTCGGGAGGGTAGTGAAGGAAATAATATCCCTCCTTATCAGACTGGTGGAATCGCATGATGCCAGCCTCGACTCAGGGGCGCGGATACTAAAGGCTACCATTAAGCGTCCACTTCCACAAGTGGGAAGCTTTATTTGCCCGTAACATGCAATAAAAGGCCAAGCTACGAGAGAGCAGCCACTTGCTGACTTCTACTCTGCCACCAGCTTGTGTACACAGGTCAACAAATGAAATGCCGGAGGGTTTGATTTGGACATCCCTAGCAAGGTAGGGCGAAATGAGAAGCGTTAATGGCTCGCAAAATGGAGGTTGGTCAACCACGCTCTAGTGCTGACATCAAATTAGAGAGTATGAGCATGAAATAAGGCTTCTAGTCATAGCGTGCGGTATGATGTAAAAATCTTTCATTTTTAAATTGGCAAAAAAAAAACAGGTGGGAAGTGTAATTAAACCTTTGTTGGTCCAAGAGGCGAGCTGATTTTACGGCAAATTTGTGAGTAGGGTGCTTGTGTGTTCCCTGCCACCATTAAGCAAATGAGTGCGGAACATGAACATTACCAAGGGAGCTCTTACTCTAACGACCATTCCTACGTGGAAACTCGTGACAAAAGCACTCTTCTTTCTCTCACACACCTGCTCAGTCACTTCCATTGAAATTTACTCATAAACCTTGCGCTTCTTCCCCCCACTAATGAACTACCACTTTACCACATTCTTATGTATTTCGTCGCTTCCTCCTACGCTGCACGCATTTTGCACATCTTTTAACTCATTGTTGGAGGTTCATGCATATGTAAAGCAAAAACGGGCTAATAGCCGAGGTGCCAAAATTCTACATATTTGCCACTAGCCACCTATACAGGGTGAAGGTGAAACTCGCGGATAATCGCCAGGGAGACTGATAGTACTCTCAAAACTAATATAGGGATGTGCAATTAGTTCTTGGCTCTGTCGTATAGCTAATGCGTACGGCGGCGTCAAAGTTTCGTGACGTCACATCCGTTCCGCCCGCTTCAAAGAAGCAAACATCAGCTCGAGGCCCTCCGGTCTCTTGCCTTGGTCCCCTAACACATCGTCCATGTGCAATAGGTGATCAAATCCCATCAGAGCAAGAATCCGTGTCGTTTTTACCTCGTATTTTACCATCCGGCCCTCTACACTTTAAAGGCACAGTACGCATTAACTACGCAATTGAGTTAAAAACTAATTGCACATCCTTATATTAGTTTTACGAGTATACTATAAGTTTACCTGGCGATTGTCCGCGAGTTTCCCTGTATAGGTAGTTGTGAAATAATTCCACAGGTGGCGTGGATGCACCTGGTGGGATGCTAGAAGGTGTGTAGTCAGTCGTGAGACAGCCAAAGATGAGGCTAGTCTACTAAATATAGAGCACCGAACGGACACTACAGGTGCAACTTTTTCAGCAGAATTAAGCAGGTTTAAGCCACGATTAAAATCTGACAGTGTCGGCGAGAAAAACACATTAGGATTACCTCGCATTGTGATGCCATAATGAGAGGCTATAATCAGAGCAGGCCAGGTGCAAAAGTGTGTGCTTGAGCACTTCTTGCATGCCATCCCTGCATTTTTTCTTGCCCTTCAACCCACCCATTCTGGCCTGTAAGACCACGCCTATCTCTCTTTTAGCTTGTGGTTCACCTGAGCTTCTCCCCACCAATTTTTAATCAGTGGGCCTCCGTCGTTAAAATTCCAGCGTCTCGCTTTTCTAGACTCGCCGAAACTCTCTGTGTTGATGAGAACCCAAAACGCAAACATCCCATTAAGATAGGGTGGGGGGGGGNAAGAGTTAATTTAACTCTTATTGAGTTTTTTTTAACTCTACTTTTTTTAGAGAGTACCGGGGTGAAACACACCAAATTAAATATGGCCGATACAACAATGGAAATTAAGAAAGTCTTAAAGACTGTCAAAATGTCTCTCACAACTTTGGTTGGGTGAAGGGTTCGTGGCACGGTAGCCACTTACCTGGATAGATAAATCGCCGGATGTAACTCCTTGTAGAGGCAATTGAGCAAATAACTCGTTACCCTGAGTTGGCGGGTTACTCGTTACATGAGGCCAGAGGGTGCGCTGCAGGTGACGGTGTCACACATCTTCTTGGCGTGTACTGCTAAACCTTTCGTGGTTATGGGAAGTGCGTGGATACCTGAAATGTGACCAAAAAAATCATACTTGAGTGATATCCTGACACTTAGTCAGCCCAACTGACCAGCCATCTTTTCAAATGTTGTCTGACTTATGAGACATAAGTCAGACAACATTTGAAAAGATGGCTGGTCTTTGGAAACAAATATGACTGTATTACAGTGAAAGAAGGAAGGTCTTTGAAAATAAGTAAGTTGGTTCATTACTCTCAGAGAGATTGGTCTTCGGTGTTTGCAATAGCGCTAAATTTAATAATAATAATAATAATAATAATAATAATAATAATAATAATAATAATAATAATAATAATAATAATAATAATAATAATAACAACGCATGTACGATAAGTACATGTTCAATAGAATCTAGATTTTTGGCACACGAATATTTTTTAAGAATATACTGAAACACAAATTATCACATTCTTTTACTTATTAGCACACTAATAAGGCTAAAAAATGTAACCTAAATCAAGTATTTTATGTGGTGATTGTTGAATTTTGTGGCGCCCTTTCTTTACAATAAGTACATGCTGGAGAGAGTGCCAGTATAGAAGTAGAGCAGTGGTCTAGTGGTTAAGACTCTTTTTTTGGAAATTTTTAAGACACCTGCTTAATGGGAGGG
>KZ538130.1:0-29378 GCA_000934665.2 Catajapyx aquilonaris
ACTCCTCCTGAGATTTTTTTCTATGTCAGGGAAAGGGTCTGAGTTACAACATATTTAAAAATCGGATTTTTAAATTAGGCGGATTTTTTTTTAAAAAACTCTGAAATTTTGAAAATGGGACAAAATTTTCAAAAAAGTCACAATACGAATTTTCAATCCTTAGTGAGATTGGGCTCTCGAATCTCTTCAAAGGGAGCGGTCTGCGACGTCTGTAGCTCAATTGGTTCACGAGATATGGCCGATTTCTGAAACCCTACCTTCCGAAAATGACGTTTTTTTCGGTGGGCCTATCTCCGGGGAGGGGGGGGTAAATCTCAAAACCGCGCAAATGGTATTTTTGAAAGACGTAATTAAAGCGATTCGCCGATTTTCGTCAAAATCTGACAACCCAAGGGTCAATTTTCCTTAAAAGCTCGGTGAATTGACATGGAATGACCCACATATGAAACTGGCTTTCCGCAATTTGAAATTAACAAAATGAACATTCGTTTTTTCGCCTTGTTTTGTCTCGCGCATACGTGATCAACTGATCATATATGCTTACATATTATGTTTTTAAATGTGTATAGGCAGCATCGCGACGTGTATACAAAATTAGTAAAAGTGTGAATATGCTAATACAGCAGTGAAACCTATACCGGTACATATCGGAATCGATCCGGTACCGTACGTAAAATATTCCGTTATAAATCGTCCGCTACATCGAACAATTTTATACATTACAAATAAGTTAGGGAGCACAAGTTTGGGACAATATTCCTCAAGCTTTTTGAACGACTTTGTAAGCTCCGACGACACACACTTGGAAGGATGTTGGCTGATTGGCAGCTTATTTTTATCGAGTATGCCAGTGATCAGAAGGGATGGCTGCGCAGAAGTATAAATAATTGGCGATTTTTGTTTTGTTTTGCCGAAGCCGACCATTATTTGCTTCGCTTCAGGATTAGTGAAGCGATCTTAATGCCAATTACGATATATTGTTTTTCTTGCTGAGGGATTTTTCAAAATGCCGTCCGTTTCCTCGTTAAAGGAGTTCCAATACATCGGGCAAAAATATACGAGAAATTCTGCTTTGCTGCCGGAAAATTTTACCACTGTGACAGATTTACTATACATACAGTATTACGCTGGAACAGACAAGGGTCAACTATTTCGATTGAACATCGCGCAATTGAAAATAATTATTCTGACTAGCCCACGCTCATGACAGGATAGACCTAGTAGGCCTAATAATTTTTGCAATAACAAAATATTTGTGATACTGTAACTTAATGTGAGCGACGGCTTAAAAATGAGAGCAATCAGCCTGTGAACAAATATGATGCTACAGATAATTTTAATTGGAAGGCCATTTAGTGCAGTATGTCCACGGTTCACTCTTGTCCAAATAAAAGCTTTGCATACAGTATTATGGCAGAATCCTATCTATATTCCCTAACTTTTCTGCATTTTGAAAAATAAAGTTTTAAATATTATCCATGTAAGTCCTAGTAATATATTTAGAGTGAATATGTTTGGTAGTAGCGTATTTAGAGTCGATGAATGCCATTTTATCTAACTGTAATAAACCACTAAACCCATTAGATCAACACCTTTTAGGAAGTTTTCTGAATAAACAGTTAAAACATAATAAGGGGTCGATTATGTCATTACATGCAACATGTTCGTATAATATTGGCGCGGAAATAGTTACATCTATGACGCTTTTTTCCCCGATATGTCTAGTTTTGTAACAGTTACAAAGAAGCAGGTTGGCCTTTTTCACCTGCAAAGTTACGGAAAGACTCGTTTAATCTTGATTGTATGATTGTGCAGCAGCATTCCACCGGGAATGGCATCAAATATTTGTGTCACCTACTTGTACTGGTAGAATACCTATTAGGCCTAATCCAGAGAAGGCAGTGTGCAGTGTAAAAATTGGTAGTTCCAACTCACTGCTAGTCATGGCAACAAATAGACGTTACAGATCTTGACCAACCAATAACTGAGAATGCATTAATAACAATGACACACGATCATTATTAATTATTATCATTATCATATTTATCATTATTAAAAATGTTAACGGTTATTATAATATTGTCAATAAGTCATCAATTGCACATTATTTTTCTTGTTATTCATGTGTCGATTTTACTATTTGTACAGCCTGGTGTACTTTGCTGCTTGAATCTCTCCCTTTCTCCCCACCTCCCAATTCCCCCCCCCCTCCCCACTCCAGACGTTTCCGCTCCTCCCGCGCCTCCCAAGAGCAGCTACCCAATCACATTCCAGCAAGACATACCTACACCCAGGTGCGACCTGACCACAACTGCTGAAACCTTTCGTATAATACTAAGGTAGAACATGAGAAAACGTCAACGGTTCTTGTAGGCTTATCTATGGTAATAAATGACGTTCTTTTCTGTTGTAACTAAATGCTAACAAATGAGCACCTTGTACTGTACATACCTAACTCATGCTCCACTCTCAAAACATGCTGATAATTCCAAATGTCTGACAACGATTACTTATCATGTGGACAAAAAATGCGATATGACATTCATCACTAAGTATAGAAAATGATGAGTTGATGACTAATGTTCAGTCCTGGTTCTTTTGAAATCTTCTATATAAATAAAGCCATTTGTGAGTCTGTCTGTCCGCCTGCCAACCGTCATTTGCCTGCCATATGTGCTCCACCCCCAGCAGACCGGGAGAGGATGGAGGTGTTGGGGGGTTGACTACAGATGGCAGGCAAATGACGGTTACCGTTATACAGGCGCTGATACAGGCGGGAGAGGTTGAAGATATTGGAGTACCAGGACCACAGATGGCATTGGTAGGCGGACACACAGAAAGACAGACAGTTGACGGGGGTACTGGCAGGTGTTATATTATCTTATGTTTGACGTTACCAATATAGTACGCGAGGATTGGCAGTGAGCCTGACACAAAAAATATGTTACTATGTGTTACTATTAAGGAAAATTTAATCTGCTATCCCATATTAGGTAGCAGGCAGTCGTCGAGGTCATGAAAGTATCGTAGGCTGTATCCGCGACTCTTACAGTCCAATGCAGCTGGACTGGGCAGAATGTGGCCTCAAGTTATAAACCAGTTGGTCATATAACTTAACATTTGATAAAGAGTATACGAAAAAAGTGCAATGCAGATGTACAGTACGGTATACCCTTTGTCGGCTTTTAAGCTATACACTACTTGATATGCTTTGTGCCAGGTCGACTAAATTGCAGCCGAGGAATAATGTACTGTACCTCCTCTACATGCATTTACCTGTAGGCCTATAGGAAAGTGCTGCGTTGTAAGCCACTCTTTAGTTCGTCAACATTTTCGGCGCATTATGCTTAAAGGCTTGCATCATCTGCGTTTTTTTTGTCGGATGTGGTTAAAACTGCATGAACGTGCAGGGTTTTCGCTGCAGTGGGAAGCGGAAAACAATATCTGGATCAAATACAGAGCATTTGCTCATGCTTGTTCGTAGAATATAATGCCATGTCTATTGTCATGCATAGACACCCCATTTATTACTTAAAGTTAGACGGAAATAACAATCAGAACAAACATCGGCAAGCTTTATTGTATAAAATTTACAGACAGTTCTTAATTACATAACTGATATTAATTAGTTTTAATGTATGTAATAGTGACGAAGTGAATGTTGCTAATAATGTGGAAAATATAATAGGCCACAGCCGCTTCCTCACTTCCATATCCTTGGCCCCATCAAATGGTGGTATTCTACTCCCCTAATGGGGCACCGATTCTTCCAATGGGGTAAAATAAATAAATGAAGTAAAATAAATAATGTGGAAAATAACTTACTTTGGAGCATTGAAATTAATGATTATGGCATATTTTTGTTTTATTTCCTTTCTTCAGATAAGATTTTCTTCCCAAATGACATCGAGGCGAATGAGACGAGAACTTCAGAAAACACTTCGACACCTACAGGAACCAGTACATCCGTCAGCACATCCAAAACATCTTCTAATTATACCAGTGGAAAATTTACATCTTCTAATACAATTGTTACAACTCAGAAATCTACCAAAAGCCCCAGTACAGCAACATCTACTACGACCTCCACTACCTCAGTCTCTACCTCTACAACTTTCCCCAAATCCACTACAACTATAACTTCTCAACCAATAACGTCATCTAACCATTCATTCTCGACAATAATTACAACCAGCACGGTAAATGTCACAACCTCTACTCAACCGCCTGTAACAACTTCGCAAGGTGGTAAGCTGTCTTAACATGTCCCTTGTGTCAACCTCTGCGCATCATAAACATGACCTCTCGTTTTCCAATGCACAGGATGCAGCGGAGGATGCCCAAAGTATTCCAAATGCTTGAATAACACATGCCAGTGCGACCCAGGGTACATTCTGGAGGGTAAAGAATGTGTGGGTAAGTTAACACTGACCCACTGAATGTGTGGGTAAGTTAACACTTACCACTGAATGGGCGGGTAAGTTAACACTTACCCACTGAATGTGTGGGTAAGTTAACACTTACCCACTGAATGTGTGGGTAAGTTAACACTGACCCACTGAATGGGTGAGTAAGTTAACACTTACCACTGAATGGGCGGGTAAGTTAACACTTACCACTGAATGGGTGGGTAAGTTAACACTTACCCACTGAATGTGTGGGTAAGTTAACACTGACCCACTGTCACTGTTCACTGTTGACACAATTTGGTGAATTTGACAGGGACACCATGCCTAAAAGACATTTGTATGAACGGAGGAACCTGCAGTGGGACCGGGAGTGGCAGTTCCGACTTCATATGTTACTGTACTCCAGGATATGAAGGCCGATATTGCGAGTGCCAAAACAAATGCCTGGACAATGCTTGCCCTTCAGAAGCAGAGTGTCTGGACCTGTGCAACGTTGCTATTTGCGAATGCCCACAAGGAAAATCCTACAATCGAACTACGAACAAATGTGATGGTATGTATCGACATGTCATGTTAACAGTATTTTTAATATTTCAGAACACACTGCCTATGGGTTTACCTGCTGCATACTGGGCTGTCAAGCTGTCAAACTCCGACTGGGAAATTGGAAAAAAAAAAAGTTTTTTTTCTTCCAGTCTAGGGTTCCGATTTTCAGACGGGACATTACTGAATATTCCCGACATTTTTCCCGCCGTGCCGTAAGAAAGGGTCTCGTCACGCGGCCTGTGACGTCGCAGGACTTTCCTTTTCAACTCCTAGATATTGATCCACAACGACGTAGTATAAGAAAGTTGACACACTGTCCCAACTCCAAGGCGTGATTCCAGACGGGAGAAATGGGCATTTCCCCTTTCCCAAGTCGGAACATAAATTACAATGGAATCCGACACAACCAATAGTCAAAAATGAAATATTAATAAAGAAGCCTTAATATATTTAATAAGTTATTATTAAATTTTAATGTTACATTATTAAATTAAATTTATTTATTAATTAAATTTGAACATTAGTAGCCTACCGTGTGTTTTGTAACTCAGCTCACAGTGGATATTAATGTCATTCAATCTTTTCCCACAATATTGTGCTGGGTTTGCCACAAGGGCGACTTATGTCCTTTCCGGGTGACTACTATGGTAACCCCATACAAAATCTCGTTTTGATTCGATTCAGATGTAGACATCTGCGACCTAATCGGGAAGCTGGTGTGCGATGCTGAGAAAGGACGAAAGTGCCAGTCCAACATCGGGACCACCAACTTCACATGTGTATGTGACGGACCTATATATGAGCCTGTCAATGCGACTGAGGACAAGGATGTGGACATTAAGTGCAAATGTAAGAATATTAAAAATATATACTATGAGAAGATTTCATCTGACCATTTTATATTATAGATGCTGATATTTGTAACACAACTCACAGTCTTTGTGGTGAGAATGCGATTTGCACTTACAACGAGTTTAATGGAACCGAGTGCACATGTCCAGAATTCTATGTGGGTTCTGGAAAAGATGTATGCCGACGTAAGTTTAATTCCGCTTGATCAGCAGTTTAGTTGTTTGATATGCCACATTATTATGTTTTAGCTGTCAACTTGTGCAACATACCGTCTGTAAACACATGCGAGCAAGGATGTAACCAGACAGTGACAGGACGATTGGAATGCTATTGCTTTGAAGGATTTCACATAGTCAGCGGAAATAGTTGCAAAGAAGGTTTGATATTTTAACATTTTTTTTTTGAATAGTGCATAGCTTGCTTATTTCCTGACTAAACAACCTTAATGGGTACTATCGGTCTCAATCAGGCCCCGGACACTTATACTACATTCTGAGCTTATCGCCTGCCGAGGAGTTTTGCAGCGGATGCTCACCTGAGAGCGCCATAAGACATTTCACGGAGCAATTATGTGGCGACCCTACCGGACTAGGCTGAACTATATAGGTACAAAAGAGAAGCGCTACATTGGGGGACCCAACATGGGCGCCGGCGGCCATGTTGGGCCCGTATGTAGCGCTTCCCTTTTGTACCTATAAAGTTCAGCCTAGTCCGGTAGGGTCGCCACATAATTGTTCCGGGAAATCAATCAATCAATCAATTTTATTTTAACATCCCTATATAAGCATAGGGAGGGAATACCTCCGGGAAATGTCTTATGGCGCTCTCAGGTGAGCACCCGCTGCAAAACTCCTCGGCAGGGGGTGGGTGGGAGTGACCTAACCTGAGTCTTTTATAACCATGGTCTCAATAATTAGATTCGGCCAGTTTATCCTGGTCACCGAAGCAGGTTGGCATAGTGGATAAGGCGTCCGACTGCTAATCGGGAGGTCCTGGGTTCTAATCCCGGGGCCGGCAACCCTGACCGTGGTTTTCTGTGGTTTTCCACGGTCTTTCTAGGATAATTCTGGGGTCGCTTCCGTATAATAGGCCACAGCCGCTTCCTTCCTTCCCTATCCTTGGAGGTTGAAAGGCAATGCTGGGCCAACCTCCTTAAATATCAATTATAAAGTTTATCCTGGTCTTGAAGCAACCCTGCATGCATACATACACATAGGGCTGTGCGATATTTCGATACATCGACTGTCGATACGATATTTTCCTAATATCAAAGTTGCGATATCCGACGCTTGGCATGTTCGATGTATCGAATATCGCGATTTTTCGATGTAGGTTCGATGTCTGTTTTCGATATTTTTCGATATCGGTTTTCGATGTCGGTTTTTCGATATATCGACTTCGATTCGATATTTTTTAAGTAGTATCGAAAGTCGATATGTAATTTCGGATATCGCACAGCCCTACATACACACCTCCTCACCGTGGGGCCTGTGCGAAGGGTTGCTTCACGGCCAGGATAAAGTGGCCGAAACTAATTGCGACCGATAGTACATATGCAATACCAGTAATATTGGTGGGCTGAGTAATATATTATTTAAAGTTAGTTCCAACCTAAAATTCTCACCTTGTAAAATGTTTTTACAGATGATGGTTATAACTGCACGACAAAATGCGGAAACGATACAATATGCTCCAAAAATGGCACGGATTATTTTTGCACTTGCAAGGATGGATTTGTATACAACAGCACAACAAATACTTGTGAAGGTAATTACACGCATTATCACAATTTCAAATTGTCATCTCACTTGCAAGGTGTATCGTTCACCACAGAGAAGCAATAGTGTGTTATGTCGATTTATTGTGAGACTGAGTAACTTCATTCGTTTATTATAACCTGTCTACTTCTAACTATTATAGATCTTGATGAATGTCAGGAAATTGAGGAACTTTGCAATCACACCCATGCCGTATGCAACAATCTGAAAGGAGGCTACCAGTGCATTTGTGACAATGATACCATCCAGATGAATGATGGAACTTGCCAAGGTAGGGAATGTCCGAAGTGTTTTTAAGGGAAGGGTTCAGTGATTTTGCATGTTGAGCTCCAAAAATCAAACACGACTCCCTGATTAGAAATATCCGATCCGTTTTGTTGGCAAATGCACCATAAGCGTAAAATTTCAAGTCAAAGTAGTTTTTTTAAAAAATCAGCGCCGAACACGGGTTTTCTCTAGCCACAAGAGTGGAAGCTTCGATGCAGCGGTCGAAGCTAATAATAATAATAATAATAATAATAATAATTCATACCCCGTTATCAGCCTTTTTCGGCTCTTTAGGGGGGAAGTTTTTGATTTGCCTGGAACTCTTTGCTTTCATTTTACTGCGCTTTTTTGGGATAGGATAGGGACGGAAGGAAGCGGCTGTGGCCTATTAATTACGGACACAACTCCGGAATTTTCCTGGAAGGACCGTGGGAAACCACAGAAAACCACGGTCAGAGTCGCCGGCCCCGGGATTTGATCCCAGGACCTCCCGATTAGCAGTCGGACACCATATCCCTTACTCCAAACTGCTTCGGTGCAGCGGTCGAAGCTTCCACTCTTGTGGCTAGAGGGAACCCGTGTCCCGTGAGAAGATGAATAAATGGGCTCCGAGCAGGCTCCGAGACTAAGCCAATCTCATTGGCCACGGTGGTGGCAGGTTACCGGAATTTCCGCGGGAGGCGCTGGCTGTACGCTTACCGTATCGAATACAGTAGCGGATATGGACTTTCACCTAACGGGATTTGTTTACGCGGCGTCAGATTCCAAAACTGACCACATTTTTGGAATCAGGGAATCTTCCTTGACCTCTGAAGCCCAACATGCAAAATCACTGAACCCTTCCTTTAAATCCTGATCAAGCCAGCCGTTTTATCATGAAGCAATTATTGCATTCCAAAAATATATTTTTTTAAAAAAGAGCCCACAGGAAGAAAAAACGCAATCTTCAAACTTCAAACATTTATGTGTTTTAATATCATTTTATTGTGACTGATAGTTCTGCATTTCAAGTCTTCATCTGGTGCCTGTTAAAATTTTCTCACAAGTTATAGCCTATGATATGTATATTATTTTAATAAACATGTCGCCACTCTGCCATTTCAAACCACTCAGAGCACTTTTGTAGACATTATAAGAAACAAAGTTACAGAATGCAGTACCATATATATTTAAAATAGTTTCAAGTTTTCAACCAATAAACATTCTCAGAAACTAAAAGACCATATAGCATAACCACAACCATCACAATGAAGGTACTCCATTTTGAAACTAAGTCTAATTCTGTGAATAACAATTTAGAGCATTTAACTACAACGTTGTGGATGGTGAAAAGTAATTACAGTAACACCATAATACGAGTGAGGCAGCTGCACTGCACATGTTTTAGCGCGACTCTATATAACCATATGTCCGTCAACAAGCGTGCTAACATTAATTTATGCACCGCTCTAATTGCTTGAACAAACACCATTTTAAAAATCCCATCTGTAACTCCCGTCGGCCATAAATATCACTTACAGTGTCTTCATACTTTCATTTCAAATTACTATTTACAATGTTTTTTTTTTGCTCTTGTTCAGTCAAGGATGAATGCAAAATAGGTCCCAATCCCTGCCCTGGATTTGGACAAGTGTGCAATTCATTTGTGGGAGGATACAACTGCTCTTGCGACTATGGTTTTGAAGGCAATGGACAAAACTGCTCAGGTATATTTTAAACGCATGAAACCGAGTCCAAATGGCGATCTAAAACTCTTATTTTATAGTGCTGAATGTTTGTGACGAGGGATGGAACATATGCCCAACACCTAGAATGGAATGTATAAATTCATTCAACAAGAATATGTACAAATGCCAGTGTGACGAAGGATATGTTGGGGAAATCTGCACACCTGGTAGGCTTTAAATTATTACATATAAGTATGCATTGTTATCTTAATTCAAATTTCAGCAACTCGTCTAGGACTTCCGATGTACAATGTCAACATGACTCTGTATATGAAATACACATCTGCACTGCAATATCCTGGAAGAGAAGAGTTCCGGGCAGCTGCCACAATGATCCAAAATCCGGTGAACTTTTCAATATTCATTTTGAAAATGTTTTGCTAAACACATAATTTCATTTTCAGTTGGAAGACATACTCCAGGACATTGTATCTGAGGTGCGAGTGATCTCCTTTCGTCCGGTTGACACATCCTCCAAACTTGGCCTGCTTAGTGAAGACGACTCAAATTTGACTCTGGCTTACTTGGACCTCTACTTGAAAAAGAATTTGCAACAGAATGCATCAGTACTGACAGACTTGGTGCAACGCTCGAGCATTTTGCCCAATGGAACCAAACAAGGATTCTATCTCCCTGGCATACGAGTGAACAGCTTTGGTGTGAATGGTACTGTCTGTATCTATTGTCATTCATTAAGATTGACAAGGGCGAAACCGCTTTGCATGCGAACTAAGACCCAAATCCGGATAGTTGAGAACAATCATTGAGTTTGGATGTACTATATGAGGACGAAACATTTCGAGAGTTAACTAATTTTTGTTAGAAACAGTGAGATTCCACAATATTGCAGCTCCATAATTTGAGACAAGTGTAATAAACTGCATACCAGTAGTTCATTAGTCAGCAGCAAAAGCTGGAATACCATTTCACAATAATTTCGCAATATTCCAACGCTGTCACGAAATTAAACATTTATTACTCTATATTTAAACGACTCTGGAACGTACAGCTCCGAGTTTCCTTAATTATGCACGTTGTTCCATACTAGTAGTAGGTCATCAGGACTGCAATGATTTCTTGCAATGACTCTAGTTGACCATCATGTGTCATTACTATTATTCGCCTCTGTATTATAGATGCGGATGGGTGCGACATGGATGGAAACGAATGCTCTATGACAGACACTGTCAGTTGCGTCAGTAGTGACACAGTACCAGGGAATTACATGTGCGTCTGTAATAAAGGGTACAAAGAAATTGGTCGTCACTACGAAGTAGCTGACTGCCAAGGTGAGTGATCTCCACCTGTCGTAAATGCAGCTAATTGTTGTCATTTTCACCACTCTTTTTATCACACACGATTGCGTACAAGGTCTGATTACATATTTCCAGCCTCTTCTCAAATAATGACTTTTGTGTTGACGAATCATCCGATAGCAATGCTCCTGTTGCAGATATTAATGAATGCTCTGAACAACCCAACGCATGTGCCAATGAGAAAGACACTATCTGTATCAACGTTCGTGGATCATACAAATGTAACTGCCGTGATTTGTATGTCATGAACAACAAAACCAAAGTATGCCAACTCTGGTGCGAAGCGGAAGGAAATGCTTGCCAAAATGGCGTGTGTGATAGAAAAACCATGAAATGCAGGTAGGACAATTATTTTGAGCCCCCCCCCCCCCCCCNCCCCCCCCCCCCCACTTACTGTTCACGCAGAGTAGGCCTACACTCGCAAGTACAGTACAATGAGGGCACACCTGAATCCGATTTATCCTGAAGGATAGGCCATTCGCATCACATCGCCGATGCCACTCGGCCAAAGGGTTAGCAACTCCCTAGAACCGGTGTACACACTGGCCAAGGAATCAGGTGGAACCGGTGTACACACTGGTCAAGGAAGCAAGTGGAACCGGGTGGAACCGGGTGGAACCGGGTGGAACCGGGTGGAACCAGCCTGGAACCGGGTGGAACCAGCCTGGAACCGGGTGGAACCGGCTTGGAACCGGGTGGAACCTCCCGGTTCCAGGTTCTGGTGTACACTTTTTGGGGGTAGTTGCTAACCCCTTGCACACGGCAAACAGGCTTGGAAATGATGACGCTGAAGGAATGGTGAGGATGGCCTATCCTTCAGGATAAACCTGATTCATGTCTGGAACTGGTACTATAATTGTGCTGGCGACTGTACAAATCATATAAGGGTGTATGGATTTTCCCAACCAGCTTAAATCAAATTTTAGAAACAATACCGTGCCTTAGAATCGCCATCAAGTGAAATCCCCGCATTATGGCTGCTACACGCTCAGTGAAGCAAGCTATGCGATACAGATAGGTTTTGTTCATTGAGAAATCTAACATAGCTGTAGCTAGGCCATTAACGCAACGCCCACTTTCACCAAGTCTGTCGCTTTTGTTTGCTCAGAGATTATATACGTTGAAACGCATTAGCTGCCAGGCAACCGCTCATCGAAGGAAACATCCAGAAGAATCTATACTATAGGCCTACTCAAGATTCCGTTAGGGAATTCTCAATAGCTATGAATCAATTTAAAAATTGTGACAAATAGGCTATTATAATTTTTGTTTCATTGCTTCCAGTTGCAATAGGGGATATGATGGTGTGCACTGTGAAAACAAGAACCCACTCCTGACCACTCTCAACGGTAAATACTACTTCTTCAGTCAATCATGTGTGGCTAATTCCACGATTGACTTACACTACACACAGAAAAATGGTGACACGCTATGGTAGTCAGGTGACGATATCCAGTTTGACTCGCCAAGCAGAGTCAGTTCACTTTCCAAACAAGTCGCCTGACACCTCAGGGGGGGTCAAAGGACCACCCCTCCCCGAACTGCTCTGACTATCCTGGCGGGTCCACTGATGACTCTGGGGAGTATCTCGACCATACTGGCGAGTCAAAGGACACCCCAGAGGAGTCAAATTACTCGCCTTTATAAAGGCGAGTAATTTGACTCCTCTGGGGTGTCCCTTTTCTGTGTGTACTGTACATGACAATCAGTTCATGCCTAACTTTTAATTATTTAAAGCACAAACTTAGCATTTAAGGAAAGGGTGTATAAACAGAAATAGGCAGTATGTATCTAAGTGTTAATTAATGTTTTGATTTAACAGTTGCACATTTCATTTGAGTTATGTATATAAAAGGAATTCGTGACTAACCGGACAAGAAAGCCACTGGTAACAGAGGCTTCAGACATGAATGCAAATTTGTTCACATTTATGACTTAAATGTTAGTGTGATTGGGGTGAGGATATATTTTTCAAAGACCCAAATTTAAATATTATTATGTGAACTTGGTGTCATGGTATTAATTTTACAAGAAATAAATTATTTCTTTCGTGACTTAAACGACACTTAAAACTTGACTTACACGACAAAAATTAAATGGCCATAACAATGTTCAGACAAAAATTATCTCAAAATTATTATTATTATTTAAACTACTGTGTAGTGAGAAGGTAATTAATATCAACTTTTAGATTTTTGTAACAGTTACAGCTAAAACTTTAAAAAGGTCAAAACATCGCGACTTACACGACACACAAAGATGGTATTTAAACATGCTAATTTTTATGCCGAATAAGTCATTGCAATGGAAAGGTAAATATATAGTACATTAATCCAGTTCTTATAAATTATTTATTTTAAAATCTGACCCTGATGTAGACTTTTGCGTGGAATTAGCCGCATATAAAAAACGATCAATGTCACATTCAAGTCATTTCGATATATTATGTGGGTTTGAAATGCATTTATTATGGCGTACTTTTTTTTCAATATTTCAATGGGGGCTGTAATTCAAAGGGGAAATCACTCGACTGAAAAGTGTACACTGGAGTACCAAATTCAAGGAGTACCAAGGATTAATAAAGAGTGAGGTACTATCGGCGCGAAAATGGTACGGACACTAAGGGATCAGCTGACTATTGACAAGTGTCCGTACCATTTCCGTGCCGATAGTACCTGAGGAGTACCTGGGAGTACCAACTCGCAGGTGTACACCGGAGTACCGAAGTGATTACCCCCTTGCTGTAATTTCTACACTCGACCTTCAGAACTACCCTTCCAGAACTACACAACGTAATGCATACCTAAATTTTGACTAAAGTTAAATAATAATACTCATGGTTTCAGAGACGGAACTAGAATTCTACATCACCGTGGGAATAATGGGCACCGCTCTGATCCTGACTGTAGTGGCAGTTATCGTCTTATGTTGCAAGTAATTATCTCAGCACTTTTTTTTACTGTATACTAATAGTGTTTGAGCTCCTATACAACCACCATACATGTTTTTGTTTTAGGATAAGACAGCGGACAAGACCGATGGAACACTGCGATCCATTTGCTCTCAACGTGCTGGATGAATACCATACGGTGAGCTCCAGGTCGTCGTACACACCACTAGAGTACTGAAGAAAATAAACTTGTTTCAGATGCATCATTATCGAGCCTGTGACTATCGAGTCCAGGTTACGAATGAAAATGATGACTCAGTGTACTTGTAATCAGTTGTTGTACGTCACTTGCACTCTGAATGTATGGAAAATATTGAATTACTGGATGCAGAGCATTGTATGTAGAGGTGTCTCTGAATGATCTTGTAGCATTCATTTGCCATTGAGAAATACATGTCGTCCTGATATATTCCTTTACGATAGATTTTTTTTTCACGTGGGACTAGACCTTTCTGCATGGCAAGGGTCATATACCAGAGGCACCACTCTGCAAACCTCTCTCTAATTTGCATCCATCCAATTCCAATATTGCATTCACACAAGCAGAGTGTGGCATTCCCAACATTATAGCCACTAGTCATTTGACACTAGGTGTTTTGAAACTTGGCATTTCTAGCATTCTGCTAGAGCGTTTCAAACAGGGTTTCACGCTTGTTGACTCAACCCGACGCATGCCACTGTTGTTTATGTACTCACTATATGTCAGTCAATTAATAAATATATGTCGTGATGCATCATCAATATTAGTCACTTAATGCCTTCCTAATGGAAAAGAAATAAACTTGAACTTTGGACCCTATATACACACACGCGCTGTTATACCATCTCCCAATGACGTCCGCAGAAAGCGGAATATATTGATTCTCGAAAACTGAATTGATGTTCGACAGGTGTGAATACACACACAACTCGATACTTTTCCCAGAGAGAAACCTGCGCCACTTGAATTTAATAGACCTGATAGGAAAGGGAAAAGGGCACTCTAATCACACTGAATTTTTATGATCTGGCTGTGATTCCCTTAAGGCTTAGGTATATGCCATGGGGTATCAAAATACAGTAATCCTCTCTTCGTATCATTTTCATGTAATGACCACATTGCTTATAGAGATAGCATACTGTATTCATGCTCCGTATAAGCTGTTGGATAGAGCTTTTCTGGTTGGGTATTATGTGGGGGATTTTTTTTCCCGTCGCTTTAGTACAGAATAAACCGATTATTCAAGGACACTGCCGACCACTTTTGCTGAATAGGGTTGTGTAATATGAGGTGGTTCTTTCTGGTCTCCAGGTTTATATGGAATCAAAGATGTGATGTAACGGATGAAGATTATTTCCACAACCACACTTTGATTTTACTTTCAAATTAAGGACAACAATGGACCCTTGCTTAATCCTGATCTTCAACCTGTAATAAACATGTCTCAAATCAAAAGCGCGGCTAAGTAAAAAAAAACGGGTCTTAAAATGAGCAAAAACTGCCGATTACTTAACTTTCACTTGTATACAATCTTGAAACCTTTTGCGTCCATATGTTGCCACGGCTCAGCTACATACGCAAATGTGCAAAATACCCAATGACATTAAAATACATTATTGCTGGACGTATTTGTGTTACACCCCCCAAAAATGGACTTAGCCGCTTTTGATCTGAGAACCCTCATATGAGCATTTGTAGCAATTTGCTGTAGATGTATTATTTACTTTAACTTTAAAGCTCATTTTTTAAAACTTTTCTACAAAATGTGGGTTTGCCCATTGTTGCAAAAAGCTCTTCATTTATTTCGCATATATCAGGTAGAGTTTACAACCGGCCGTATTTCGCTGCCACGAAACTACGCCTCAATATGTTATTGCGCATTAATTTGGGCGCGTCCATTTAGAATATTAGCCCCAAACTATGTGTATGTGCGACGCAACTCGGGCTTATACGGTACACTGACTATAAAAGGCATTAGTTAAAATACCGTACCAGATGCCATTTAACATACGGGCAAAGCCTGTAGCCACAACAAACTCCATAATAAGCACCGCCACATTGCATTAGGTGGAACATGGCCAGAGGTAATTTCCACCTTCGCAGATTCCACATATCACAGGGAATTTGAGTAAGCTCCTTAGCGCATTACACGCATTTATAATCTTCTTGCTACATTTCCGAGTCTGCTTTTGGAATCCAACAGCTCTTTATACTGTTATTAAAGCGCTATAGACCTATAATACAATCGAAGAGAAGGTAGGCTTAGCACGAATTATTTTTTGAACAAAAAAAAATAATAATTTTAAAAAGCAGTGAGAGCTTCATAGAGTTGGCCAATAAAGCCTCACACGATTTGAATGGCAAAGTGAAAATCACAATGTCCTGTCATGACCTGACATTAGGCCTCCAACCGTCCTGTCACAGGCTCATCCTATTCCGTGCCAGGAGAACACCGCCATTATTTATTCGGGTTCCGATCATTTTCAGTGGGATACAGTACATGACGTGATGAAACCACAAGAGTGTTGTGTGTCGGCGTGCATCAATCAAAAAATAGAGTTTACAAACCAAACTTTTCGAATTCAATATAAAAAAAATTGTAGTGCGCCACTCTTTTTTTTTCTATCCAATGTCCACACACAGACTTGTTGATTTATTCTCTGAACATCCCCCTACCCCCCTGCACATTCAGCGACTGAATAAATAATAGTGCGCAAACAATCGGCAGGTAACAATGTGCATGCTCCCCCAGAGAGGGGGTGTTGATACATTGCCGAATTTCAACACGCCCCAAGTGTCCGACGTCGACTTCTTTGTGCGGTACGGAAAGACACTAATCTAGAGTGTGCAAGAAGTTGACACATTGACTGGGTCTGAATCAGGATCGACTCAGTGTTGGGTGACATCTCGTTTGTCCAGAAGTGTGCAAGGATGTACCGGGTTATGATGGCGGTTATGTTTGTGATATTAGTCGTTGGAGCTCAAGATAAGTGGCTGATCAGACGATTTATACTTGATTTTTCCAAGGCTTTTTCATCCCAGGAATTGGAGCTGTTTTGTGATGGAAATTGCGGTGAGAATTTCATTTTCGTACTTATGTACTATCTGTTCCAAAAAACTTTTGGCCACTTCGTCCATACACTCTTAACTATTTACCTTCTCTAGAGAGGGTAAGAAAGTGGCCATTTTTTACCTTACATTGTAGGGTAAATATTCTTGGGTAAATTGATTCTAAGGTAAATTCTGCATGTATTACCTTAGAAAATAGAGGGTAAAAAGGGCCTCTTTTTACCCTCTATCTTCATTCTTCATGCAAAATTTACCTCTCTAGAGAAGGTAAATGGTTAAGAGTGTACTTTTTCGTTCATCCTGGGCTTGAAGCAACCCGTTGCACATACAAAGACGGGCTTCGCCATGTGTAATGGGTTAAGCCCAGGATGAACGAAAGAGTCAGGACTGAGTCAGGATTAAGTGGCCAAAAGTTTTTGGAACAGAGAGTACCTGCTGATATTATGTCATAGGTCGGTACAGGAAGGATGTTATTTTTTTTGGTACCTGTTTGTTGCCATGTTGTGATGATCTAAACGTGTTATTGCCGGATGTGGTAGCTTGACTAAGTGCGCCGAACGAATCAATGATTAAAGCATATACTCTGCGCCGAAACTTGCTTTGTGCTTCGGTCGTACTAATGGCCGCATGTTTAAATAATTGTGTGAACAGGGAGCAATTCAAAGGTTTTAAGCGTGGTTAACACTTGTTTCAAATTGCAAGGTACAGTGTACATAATTGCAATGTTGCAAAAACATAAGCCAAATTGAGAACAGCTTATGAACAGCCGGTGGAATAGTTCAGACTTGTATAGGTTAATATTTGGCGAAAGTTAGCTTCATATTCAAGTAGTTACGTAAGTACCTTTGAATAGGCTTTCCGGTGGTGTAAGGAATAACACTACCCACACTTGAAGGTGAGGCTATACGAAGACGAGCGTTCGTGAAATTTTCATCAATATACGTGTCTGAGCTGACTTTTGTTCCACCAGGTTCTAGGTCCCCGCTATTAATTAACTGAACCATAGAAAGGGAAGCCGGAAGTCTATGTTTTCTATGGCGCTTTTCCAGATATAGGTAGAAACTCTCTTATGAAGGAAGCAGCTCAAAGAGGTATGTTATTGCGGCTTGGCAAGAGAGAAGAGGATGAACCCGCCACTCACACCAACATGATCGTTTTGTGCTTCCGAAGTAATCCTCTCAAGCGTGTAGTGAAAGCAAAAGAAGCCAGGAATAAACGTGCAGTACTCTTACTTCTCCGTTTCCCTGAATGTGACATGTCATGGCAACCAGAGTCTAACCTCAAGTACTATTCTGCAAGATCACCGGTCAGTCATCATCATCATCATCATCATTATTATTATTATTATTATTATTATTATTATTATTATTATTATGACAGAATACTAGCAGTGATGTGGTCAGCATTGATTTGGTTTTGAAACCGGTCCAACCAAACGAGGCGATGGTGGCAAAAGTGGCGGAATGGTCCTTGAAGTATGGTATCACCTTCATATCTGAACTTCACAGGCTTCCCACCCTGCTAGGACAACATCTTCGAGTGGTAACAATGAACGTGAGGCCTCTTCTTATTGGATTAATCGAGTCAACCGGACAGATGTGGCACACTGAGCAGTTCTTGGGAACCTTTTCAGGATCCTCCTAATGTGATTATAGAAGACGTGAATGGGACGCAAGTGACAGCATCTGGCTATCTTGTGGATGTCCTCAATATTGCTCAGGAACAGTTGAGATTCACGTACGTATTAGGGTGATTTTTGCCAAAGCTACAGGAATCACCCAACCTCCTGAGACCCCTGGTACAGTATACTGTACCTTTGTTTTTTCCAGCACCTTCTGACTAACTCAAACGCGTAAAAAAACAAAAACAAAGGTGATTGAAAGGTGTACTAGGGGTCTCAGGAGGTTATGACCAGGAGCCGTATACTCATCAAGGACACTCGCAATCGACAAAGTCGATTGCGAGTGACCTGGATGAGTATACGGCTCCAGCACAATGTATGTATACATATAATTTCTCTTCATTTGGCCTGCCTTTTCCCTTATTATGAGCATCGACGTGCAAAATATATAGTTACCTTCCCTCTGTGATTTGGAGCCAATAAATTACTGCTCGTTCCATATGCCGACAAGGGAATTTAGAGTGTGTGTGTAATGGAACGCCAAATTGGAGAGGCCAAGTAATAAACGCGACCCTGATTGGATGAACTTGATGCAAAAGTTTAATTCAGGCTGAGTGAGAGTTACAAAAATGTGAAAAATATGGGGGAAGGGCAACATTGCGAATGGGAATAACGAAAAAAAATAAATTGTCAGCCTGATGCACGACTGGTGTTTATTAAGCTTATTAAAACCGACAGGTGATGTACGTTGTTTTTAACAATTATACCGGGTGTTTCAGAAGTTAGCTAATATATAGGTTCAAACCTACGGCCCATTTTAAGTGAAATACACACTATTGATATGCTAATTATGGGCTTTCAACAATGTGCTGTGTAACTTATTGCCAAAATTGAAGGGACAGGAGCGAATGGAAATTAGAGTGAGATTTGTACCGATACTGATCTGAGCTAACTTATGAAACACGCTGTACATATGCTGTCCCATTGTACGGCCAGGCACTACTAATTTTTAGTACTGCCAGAATGATTGAGGATAATTCTGCGGGTAATGTGGAATGCAGAGAATGGTGGAGTTCGCATACTGTACAGTGCAGCAGAGAAATAAAAGTACAATGCTTAAAGGTTCAAATTCAGGAGATGTGTCTGTCATATGCCATATTACGTAAAAAAAATTGTTTAACTTATGGGTACAGTTCTTGGACTAGGAACATAAGATATTTGGCATTAGTTCCGAGGTACATTGAGAGAGAGAAAAGACGCTGAAAATTTTAATTATGCATCACCTTCACATTACTATATCATTGATTGTGACTAGTGATATAGTGTTGCATTATATGACCATCAGAGGTGACAATGGTACGGTATATATCTGTCAAGCAAGGTGGCCTTCATATCAGCTATACAGCCTCATTTACAGGATGATTTTAATATACTGCACATGCTCGATATACTGTGGTGTTCAGTGGCGCAGGAACATGGTGGGGACAGTGGAAACAAAGCCTCCCCCGCCCCTACTCATGGAGTAATTAGATCTAACGGTTATAGGGACACGGAAATTTATTTTTAATTAATCAAAGTGACATGTACGCAGTACAGAAACCTATATAAGTTCTGCTTCTTTTCGGTCATTTCCCAGAATAACTTTATTCTGCGACGCAATATTCACTGTACCATCATTATTAAGTCTTCACTTTTTTCTAAAAATCCGCGGCTTTTGTCAAGTATTTTTATCGTTAGATCTTTTGTTCTCTTTGAGTTGCCTCATGCTATAATATAACTATTGTTAAGCGTTATGAAGCCATCCTAAAATTTTTCTGCGTAACCAATAAATCCGTTTTGTAGGGCACTACAACAAATTTTCGATTTTTCTCTCGCTTCGCTTGCTTTCTTGCGCATAACCGATTCTTCTTTTCATATACTGTACTACGTTATCAAGGAAAAACTTTTTCCCTGTACTTTCGCCATAATTTTTCCTAGCTCAATATCATTAGTGAATACTTTTTCTAAAAATCAGCTTCTGAAAAGTTTTTGATAGTTTTCTTATAATTTTTGAGCCCCATGCTCTAATATCACAATTAGTAAGTTTTACACTGTGAAACCTGTCTGGACATAGCGACACCTTGCCTATTGCGTAACAATAGTTCTGTATACAAGCAGGCCAGAACTACTTGCAACATACACGTGCAATGCCTGATGTAAGGAACGCTTTATTCTACTTGCAATTGGGATTATCCTGAAATAATCATTCAACAATTGCAGCGCTTTACAATGCACGATGCTATTCATTCAGCTTGACATACAATCCTATTCACTCTAAACACGCCCATAACCACTTACAATCCTGTCTCATATGAGAGCAGGAATTAGGAGAAGTTTTATTGCACATTCTACTGACCTGATAGCCATTCGGACTATTCTAATTTCGAAATTCCATCCAAAGCCTATAATTAACACTCAGTCTTAAAATAAACAACACTAACTATGTTCTGACCAGAGATACATCCTGTGCTGTACCAATATAACAAGACTTGTGGACGTAGCTTAATGAACAGTACGTGACATTTCTTCCGATACTGATATAAGCTAAATGATGAAGCGCGCAGTATACAGTCTAGTCCTGATTAAATTGACAATAGAATTTTTCTATGGCAAGGAACTGCATCCCGCCCAGCAGTGAAACCGGGAACGGAAATACAATATACAAAGGCAGTCTCAATTGGAAGTTGTGCAAAAAAATGAAATTGAGTGTGCTGAATACAATTCAAAAACACGAATGTCAAATGTCAGGAAGAGTATACATGCTATCTGACGTAAAGAATTTTGAGGGAAGTAAAACTGGTAGCATAGCTTTACTTCGATGGCACCAGAATCTCTTGCTTCCAAGTTCTACATGGAACACCTTATTATCAGTAGGGCATACACAATATTTCTTGCAGTAGAAATTGCAAATCGGAGATGCAAGCTAAGCCTTACTTCGTAAAAAAAAATCTATATTGGAACCGTTGGCAACCTTGTATCCTCACTCTCCACCACCAGAGGGCATAATATGGGGGTGTTTGAGATGTTTGGTGTATCAGCCGTTGGGCATTGTAGTTGAGTGATAATGAAGCCGCATGTTTAGTATATTCTACGCTTGTTACTGGTGAACTAGCCTGATATCCACGATGTCATTGAAGTCGACATGATAATTTAATACTGACAAGCCAATCCTAATCAGTGTATAGAAAGCAAAAGAACATTAATTTTCCCTCTCTTCCCCGAAGCAGAAACAATCATGCTACAGTAGCCTACTGTGCTCCTGGTTATGCTCCAGTTAATGTAGATCAGCATTCAATCACTGCTAAATACTTTTAAAAACAAAATTTATGAGAGTAAACTCGGTTTCCCCCCAGAGTTATAACTCTGTATAGTATAGTGAGTGGTTGGTTCCATTACATCTAATTATTATATTATTGGGTACTGTTACCTACGTGATGTTGTTTTTGATGTTTATTACCAGCTTTCTTTGATAGTTATGCGTTTCTCTGTACGGGGTACAGTATTAATTGCATTTGAGCTAACTTGCGTCATCACTTAATTCCTTTTCAGGAAAATGTCGTGATCGATGGTTGCACTTTGACATTATGATTCTGGTTCTCTGATGTTTCTTTTTGAGAACTCCGCACCCTATACAATATTACCTCCCTTTACGGCGCTTTTCAATTAGTTATTTAATTTTTATTCCTTTCGGCGCTTCCCTTGCTCTTGCTGTTAGCAATACATATAGTGGTAGCATTTTAAATTCATTTAAAATTTTAAGTCGTAAACAACAATAAATCAAAATTGCTAAAATAGGAGAAAAATAAACACTTATTGTAAACAAATCAAGGGCTTTAAAAGGACGGGTATGGATAGCCTCTATTTGAAAACCTATACACTATAGCCTCACAAAGCGACAGTGCGATTAACATTTTTTTTAGCCGACTGGCATATCTGCTGACAGAATAGATTTCTGGTCATGTTAGAGCTGTTTATGCACTGCCGAAATGTGTGTTTTTCCTGCGAGGCTATGCATGGAGTATAGAACCGGGTGTGAACATGCGTCATATATGTAGTACAGGAATCAAACCCGGGTCTCGAGATACCCCTTTGCTCTCAAAAAGCTAGTTATTTGGAACAAAAAATACAGAAAAAATAGCAAAATAACATTTCACATTGCTCGCATATACTACTGTGGTAATAATGAATGCATTCTTTTTTGCCCAGTTTTTGAACACAATGCCCTATGGCTGCAGCTGCTTATATTGACAGCATCAGTATTATAGAGTACAAAGTACAGTGCTGGACAAAAAAATGGCAAAAATGTCTATTTTTTTGGCAATGTGCAGAGTGAGCCCAGCACACAGCTGTGATGCTTCCAGTTCATTTGGAGAAACGAGAACAAGAATCAATATGCCTATACATTGTTTCCACATTGTCGTTGCCAGCCCCCTATTGAGTGGAAAGCAATGCCATAATTATGAAAATGACGATATTTTTTTTGTGTGTGTTACGACCATCCGCGGCAGTAATCATGTCCCTTGGCATTGAAACAAAAATTAACGATTCCAGCTGCGGGGAAAGGCGAAAACGATGTATCATTTTGGCTATTCCCTCTGAACTTTACAGATACGAGCTGTTCACTACCCCAGATGAAAGCCAGGGCATTCAAATGGAAGACGGTTCATGGAACGGGATGATAGGAGCCGTCATAAACGAGGTAAGAACTTCACAGAGTTCATTCACTACTGTTATACAGATGAAAACGCCTACCCAAGCATATTTCTCCACTGTAGGCTACAGAACCTTTCTGGCATATACCTGCCACGAGTCAACGCTCCGATGCTGATACCATGGTTACTACAAAAATGTTTCATCATGTGTCATTCCATAAAGATAAGACTCGGAGAAAGTTATCCCTTGAAAACAAAGTTGTTAATAAGCTAATGAGAGTACTGCTCCGTCGACACTGATATGACATAGCTGCAAGGCACACGCGTTTTCCCTGAAATAATCTGTACTATTATGCGATTCACGAGTCCTGGCCTGTTAGGCTCCACCCACCTCCTCCCAACGTCAGCGGCGGATGAAATCAGGCCTGGAATGCTCGTGATTCTCGCGAGTAGGAGCCATTGGTGCGGGGTTCGGTCTCAACAAGGGATAGGTGGTTCGTCGTATTTCTAGGCCTGGTTGTCCCCCCCCAATGCGATCCACTGCTGCCAAGTGCTCTCCCCCATCCTCCTGGCAGGCGTGTGAGGCCATGGCGGATGCGGACGCGGAAGTGGCAACCTCGCTTCAGAGTTCGGAGGACGGGGGAGGAGCCTAACAGGCCAAGACTCGTGAATCGCATAATAAATTGTTTTGGCCATTCTATCCTGGTCTTGAACCCGTGGCACAGACCCCACGGTGAGGAGGGGTTTGTGTGAAGGGTTGCTTCAAGACCAGGATAAAATGGCCAAAATAATTTGAGCCCCATAATATACGTACTGCATGGTAACTGGCGAATTTTTTATGGCAGTGATCTAACCATGGCATCGCATCTATTACCTATAGAACTCATCCGTCTATCGGTTACGGTATAAGGAGTGAGGCTTGAGCACGATAGAAATCTCTCCCTAGCCATCCCCACCAAATGAGTTACGGCATCGATTTCTGATATTCCGTTATCACGGTCCTACCATGTCTGAGCTATGAACACAAAACTGGGCATCGCATTTTTGGACACAAATTTTCTTCAGATTTGACCATCCCATTACTTTCCTTTTTAACATCTTCTTTCAATCGTGATACGGTTCAGAAAACGTTAGTCATATATCATGTATGGAATTGGGTGCATCAAATTAGGACAAAAATAGTTTCTTATATATTCCAGAGTGCGGATCTAGCTCTAGGAACTATATCCTACTCCAGTGAGAGAGAAGAGGTTGTGGAATTTGGGAAGGTGTCTGTTTACAATGGACACCATGTGTTGTGGGTGAAGCAGACGCAAACTTCAGACGACATCGACTGGGATGTATATGCCAGTCCGTTGAGTACCAAGGTCTGGATAACTACATGCCTCGTTATACTCCTTGCAGCGGCAGTCTTTTGGTCCATTCGGCATTCCAACAGCATCCCTGCAGCTAGCAATCAAGCCTCTTCTCTGTTTCTCGCCTGGACTTGTTTGTGCCAGCAAGGTACAAAATTACACATGACATAACCGCCATTCAAATTGCGCAGTCACAATAATTTTGATATATTTTTGATCCGACCTACTTTTACCGTAATATGGCGGAATAAGTTAGGCGGCAGTTGAACAAGCTAGTTTTGTTACCGAAAAGTTCCAGTTCCTTTTCCTGATAAAAATTGCTTATTTTTGACAGGAGGTATGACTATCACCATGTTCTGCTTTGCACGCAGAGCTTGTTTCCTATACTGTAGACTACTGCTCTCAAATTGTATAACCGCAGGGGTAAGAAATGGCCTTGGTGGCTACATTGGCTTTTGCCCTATAATAGACAGGCTACAAGGTATGTTACTGTAATAAGGCATTCAGCTGTACAGGTTCGATCGATATGTCTGGCAACTTTGCTCATTACATTGTGAACTAAAAGACATCGTAATAACACGTCGGATATGTAGGTGCTAGCAGGGAAAAAGCCAAGGGGTTAACCACGCTACTCTGGTGTACACCTGCAGTGGTACTCCCAGGTACTACTTGGTACTCCTTGAATTTTGGTACTCCAGTGTACACTTTACAGTCGAGTGGTTAACCCCTTGGAAAAAGCTACAGTTAATTCAGTTAAAAATTTATACCAGCATTAAGCTGCAAAAATAGCCCGATTACTGATATTTTTTATTGTTTTATTTTATTTTTGGTACCCCCTTGAGACCTAGATATTACTGATATTAGATCATTATCATTGATGAGTTGTGGTAATTTGGGGCTTTCAAATGCAAAAAATTTAGTAACGTCCATGATCTGGTTATAGCGGAAACCTGTCTAAAACGGCAATTTTTTTGGGGTCCCGTGCGATTCCGCTATACACAAGTTTCACTGCATACACATACCACTTTTTTGAGTCATTTAATTTGGTCCCATTCTGATTTCTGTTAGGTGTAGAGAGAGACCCATTCTCATGCATATCGGGTCGTATGGCATTCTTATCCTTATGGCTACTCTGTGTGTTCCTGAGCGCATGTTACAACGCCACACTGGTCTCCTTCCTGGCTTTCAACACTCAGTATGTGCCATTCCGCACTCTTGGAGACGCTGTCAAAAGCTTTCCAAAGTGGAAAGTTGGATATCGCAAAGGCTCTCTCTGGGAAGACTACTTAGAGGTAGGCTTCTTTAGAAATCTAAAAATAAAGACGAGCAAATGTATCTTTTGTTGCAGAACACCACCAACGCCGTGTTTCGTCAACTCAAACGCAACATTGACCAAGACCCATCGGTGGTGGCATCCTCCGAGTTGCATGCTTTCGACATGATGATGAACGGGAACGTGGCCATGCTAATGGCGGCCAACTACCGTTCCTTTCTGCCTAGAAACACCAGCTGCAATGTGTTGTCGCTGACAGAAAAGTTTCTCCCCGGAGGGAACTACCTGGCATTCCCTCGCGGCTCTATCTACATTACATCGTTTACATATCTGTGAGAGCCGACCCTCATGTCCCTGGAGATAAATTGTTTGCAAATGTACGTTTTTTTTGTTTTTTGCCTGCAGGTTGCGACAGCTGCGCGAACAAGGGAGTTTGACACGCCTGGTACGGAATCATTACCGACGGTACCGACAGTGTGAGGATAATGATGGTGTCATTGGAGCCATGACGTTGGCCCAAGTCATTCCTGGCTTCTTTCCACTTCTGACTGGCATGTCAGTCTCGCTTCTGTTTTTGGCAGCCGAACTGTGCTACTTTCGCCTGACCAGAGGATCAAACTTGTGGCCCTGGAATCCATAGACAAATACTATGCAAGCTTCAGTGTCCGGTGTTCTGAAAAATGAGAGCTTATTTTGATGGGGGTGTGTGTGTGTACCTGCCTTTCAAGTGATATGGCGGTTCGAGTGCTATTTGTTGTTATTAAAAGTACAGCGGGACCCCATTATCAGCGGTTTGATTTTTTTTAAAATTATAATAACAATTATGATTATTTTACCCCGTGATAGGGCGGTTCCCGAGGGAGGGCACTGTAATTATAGTCGTTTCGGACTTTCTGAAATACACCAAGCCTTTCTCCTGGCCCTGGGCAGAGTAGGGAGTGCAATTCTGCCCCGGCATGTCGGGTGAAAATCGGAAAAAGACCCGGCCAAGCTTAGGTGACGGGGACGGGATTTGAACCCCGGTTCCCGCTTGGCTGGCCAGTGGCGTAACCACCAGACCACCATGCCTCCCTCGGTTTGAAAATATTAAAAACATTCAATTCAAAAAAATATAAATGTCATAATGTGCATTTTTGTCAATTAGAAATGTATGTGTGTTACATAGGGTTCGGTAATATCCCGCGGATAACGGGGACTCACTGTGGCATCATGCAATGGATATACATGCACTTGCCTGTATCAGCCCTCCGACCTCCGACCTGTCCATCTTCTCACCTATAATTTTCCACCCAACCTGCTGGACTAAAAGCAGTGTAAGGTAATGATATATAGTTTGGGATACAATTAACACCAAATTCCTTTATTTCCCGCGATTGCAATCTTTTTCTCTGATTTCATTCGGGAAAACAATACGCTCCGTGACGTCACTCTTATGTCGGATTCAAGGCAGGAAATTGCAGTCTATCCTGCTGCAGGAAATGGCATAGGAAAGCGAGTTCCAGCAGAGTAAAGGGGGGGGGGGGGGAAGGGAAATGCGATGATGGTAATTCTCGCGCTCCAAATTCCCTCCGTATAGGACGCACTTTCTTGATCCACCCAGACGTTACGCGCGTACATTTTTCTATAGGCATATTCTAAGCGCTCTGGCCTTTAAAATTTATCTCTCCACAAAAAACATTACGTTAAACTCTGTCAAACTTAAATCAAGACTAGAAAATCATCGATTCGCTCCATTTTTTCTAGTCAAGGAGGCGTATACTCATCCAGGTCACTCGCAATCGACAAAGTCGATTGACGTCAAAATGACGTCGCCAATGATGACCAGGGCAGGGCGAGGTTGCGAGTGACCTGGATGAGTATACGCCTCCGGATGTGTACCATCTATCGTTAATTATTTTTCTTAACATACTAGTACTATAGGCAATTATGTTGCCCGTAAACGAGTAAATTCTGCGCGTCCCTTAGACTTGTTGTGTACGGAGCAAAATCGATCAAACCTAACGATTGGCATGCCATAAAAAATATATTGCCTATACCTTTGATTATGCGTTCATTGGCACCAAGTTTTTGTAATTTTTTTCCTCAGTGAATTTACTCGCTGGTTGTTCATTATAGAAAGGAAAACGGAAGGGTTTGAGGATAAAGCGTATGGAAAGCTAAGTGGTGAGTTTTTTTTTAAATATTTGGCACAAAGAACACGGTTCTTCCCTCTCAAGGCTTGGCTTCAACCTTCATCTTGACCTAATGCACAGACGTCGGGTGGGATTCAACAATGTAACCCGTGCTAAAGGTAACAATTGACACGTCTCGTAATGAATCAGTAAAAATCAGGTACTTCCGTAGCTCGGTTCTCAAAAACTGAGCGTATTTTTTTTTATATAACTAAAGATGTTTGTAAAATTTCTTCTTAAAGATGGGTTAAGGGTAAAATGAGGTTGTAGGATTGCACTCGGGAAGAAGAGTGTCATTTATTCATTTTTCGGATTATGCTCTTTGAAATACCTGGATCCCAGTGATTGGACGAGTTGGGAGGACTCGATAAGGTATGTACGGTGTCGTCACGGAGCGTGTCATGTCCTTCCCATTGGCTTAGTCGTCATCAAAATCATGTACAGTGGATTGAGCAAAGAACCTCTCCCAACCCTCCACACACGTTTCATTTATTTTACTTTTTTTTTCAAAATCTTCTTCTTCTTCTTCGCTACCTTTGACGACTAGCTTTTTTAGTCCAATGGATTAGAAGCGGTGTGGTTTCTCTTCGTCTAGAAAACAGAGCTATGTGGTTGCAAGCAAGTTCACTCTTGGCTTCCTGGGCTGGGCTGGGCTGGTCTAGGTTTTAAACTTTTTAAAACACTGTCAACATCATATGAGGTACATGGTAATTCGGAGCCCGCCAACACAGCCCTGCCATGTGTATTTGCTTCTTTCGGAGGGGGATCTAGAAGAGATATAGTTGCATCCAACCACATGGCTTGGTTCTCACATGGCAAAAAACGCAACATGCTAACAGCCAACAAAGTCCAACTCTCATCTTTTCCGCACCAAAAAAAAAAAAAAAAACAATCCAACTTTGCTAAAAAGTCCGTCGGGACTCTACAAAGTGAACGAGAACAACGACGGATTTGTGTATTTTTCTTCTTTTTTTCTCACCATTCAGCAGTGTACACTGCGCATTTTTTTTTTAATGTTATGATGTCAGCCTATATAACGTAAATAGCCTATATAACGTACGAGTTACTGTACAATGTAGGTACAAATTGTCTCATCAAATCTCTCGATCCTCTTCCTACGCGTGGCAGCTGAGCAATTGTCGAGTGGTTTCATTTTTTAAATTCCTGGTATACATAGGTGCGAATGAAAAGCTTTTTTTTTTTTTTTTTCAGGAGAGCGTTTCGCACCTGCCCAGCTGGTCCTCAAGCACGCGAAAATAGACATGATGTGTGGAAAATGGGTATTATGGGGGATAGGGTTATGGGTGTAGGTGTTAAGGGTATCAGTCTTTCCGGCTGCGAATCGAGTATTATATATTTCCCTCCCCCCCCCC